>PVKA01002698.1:90669-120850 GCA_004027165.1 Ctenomys sociabilis | reverse complement strand
TTTATTTATTTATTTTTTGTATTTTAGGGGAGGGTCTACAGGGTGTTCAGGGTCTCACTACTAGGTTGGACTTGTAGTGATCCACCTGTTAACAGCCTCCAAGAGCTGGGATTACAGGCATTTGCCACCATGCCCAGTCTCAATTGCTGTTTTAGCACACCCCAGGGGTTGGGCCAGCACGGCAGGCTCTGGGATTGAACCCCTGGCTCCTGTGCCTGTTTGCAGGTGCTTTAATCCTCTGAGCTATTTGGCCAGCCATGAAGGATGAAAACATTTAAATCTAAGTTTTAGTAGTTGATAAAAACAAGGATGCTATTCAGGCTTAGCCACATCAGTCATTATGCAAATATGTGACAAGGATGCATAGTTTGTGATTGGTCAGTGGAGGCTTCTGTGGGAAACCTGACTCTGCTAGCACAGATCGGAATTTCAGTTGCTTAAAAATGTGAGCTACTCAGCAGCAAGGATTTAACACTCAAAATACATGTGTGCCGTGTGTCAGGCATCATGTTCACACCACAGATACATGATCTACACTGTTAGAACTGAGCTTACAAACTCAAACTGTAATGTAAGTATTGCTTAAATTCTGATCCATTCAAGATGGAACAATCCTGATATTATTAAGGAGAAATAATAAAAGCTTACATTAACTGTTATAGGTTTGTGTAGTACATTTCAATTTGTCATTGGCTTTACCATACATTAACTTGCTTAATTTTTAAAATTGTTCTATCACTTCTTGCCTAAAAATAAGGAAAAGGTCTGTGTTTTGTAAGTTGATGCAAGCTTTACCTCTAGCTTCTAGCCTTCTGATGAAAGTGTTAAGGAGCGAGGATGCCTTAGCCTTAGCCTTTTTCCCCACATTTCTGATTAAAATATTCTAATGTCATCTACCACTGATCATTATCTAATAATCATTTCACTTTCTCTTTAAGTAAAAGACATTTTGTAAGGACTGTATTCAACACAAAAATAAAATTACACAAACAATTTTCTAACTCTCTCATTATTTAAACAATATATATTTCATGCCAACTGTACTCAATATAGAAATAGAATTACAGTGATAATCAATGATACCATGTATTAAAGACAACTCTCTCAGGCATAGGATATGAACTCTAACTGACAATGTCATTCAGTGAGACTTCAGTATTTTCTTTTAGTGTTGGAAACCTGTTAGAATAAGCACTGGCATCATGGATGATGAAGTACTTGTGGATCTATGAAGTGCTAGACAAGGACACAAACTACCGTGCAACAAGCAAATCAGAGACTCAGCAGCCAAAGAAAGCAGACTCCTCCTGCTTTCTAAGGACTGGAAGCCTGTAGACAGCTGAAATGGTGACTGTTTTTGTAGAATATGTCCCAACTCAGTTTTTCAAGTAGAGTTCCTTCAGTGTTAGGACAGATTTATTTTAGAAGTGCCTTTTAAATTAGAGTTAGGGTACTGTGCATTTCAGAATGCTAGATTTTATATATTTTTTTCACACCATTTGAATTTAGAAAAAGAAAAAGAGAGAAAGAGAAACAGAGACAGAGACAAAGAGAGATAGAGAGACAGAGAGACAGAGAGACACACACAGAAAGAAAGAGAGAGAGAGAAACAGGAGAGAGAGAATTTTCTGTCCAAATACATAGGGTATGAAATGAAAAGTCCTTGCACAGAAGAATTATGAAGCTTAAATTGTTTTATCCCTTTTGAAATGCTATTGTTAAATTATACGTAGGGCAGAGAAAGATGACTGAATTAAAAATGTCCTTTAGCTAACAGATCTAGATTGGAATTTAACTTAAACCAGCCTGAGTGATATTCCAGAGACTTTTATTGCTGGAAATATTACTGAATGGAAAACAGTTACACTAAGTGGAAATATTTTACATCATAGGTTGCCATACTATAGATTACAATTATATGGCTTTTGCATTCAGGTCCCATTATGAGCTCGTGAAAGGTCCTTTTCTTCTTACGCAGTCTCGGCTTAATGTGTAACAACAGCTCCTGGGGCAGAGCCCTTGTGAAATTTCCTCTTTAGGGTAAGCTCAGTGGTACGTGTTTGGGAGGAAGTGGGGAGATTGGCCACATGGAAGAAAGCTATTATCAGGATCTGTGCATTTTCCACGCTCTCTCTGAAGAAAAAAATGAAGGGAACACAGCGTGACTACTCCAACTGTCTTCTCTGGCCCCTTTTTGTCATCATTTTTTTTCTTTCCCATTTTGTCTTGAAGATGTAAGCTACTGTTGTCTAGAGAGGGAGGAAAGGTTTTTCCTAGGGATGTTAATTTCAAGGCTGAGCAGTTTCCAGTCACCAGGCCTTGCTGGTATCCTTCAAGAGTTGCCTGGAGGCAGCAGGGGCCCATTTGTCTTACCTGCAAGAAACATGGTTTTAGGAAAATGGCCACAAGTTTTGGAAGGTTTTTTAAATTAGCACCTTAGTGTCTCTGGCTTTTGACTACTTCATTGTTAATTCTTGTGCTGATTTTCTTCCTGGTAGTGTGTGCTTAAAGCATTAAGCTGTTATCATCTCTTACTTTCTTCAAAGCTCTCTATTCTACTGGCCAAATAGGTTTAGGTCAATTTTTTTTTTTTTAGCATGACACATAATTTGGGCATAATATTTGTGCTGGCATTACCTAATAACTATAAAATCAAGGTACAAACCAGAAAAAAATTGTAAAACTATAATACTGCGTTAGTGGGAAATAGTCATTATTCCCCTGACACAGCAAGAAGCTGCTGTTGTCCAAATAATAAGTTGTAAACCCTGCTTCTGACTGAAAAGAAAGCAAAATTGTTGAAATATTATGGAGGCATAACTTTTCTCCCCAGAGTAAGTTCTTTGTTGTAGAGAGAACAGGGGAAAATAAAGCAGCAGTCTCTTTGTAATATTCTTACAAAAAATAGGCCGCTAAGTTTACACCTGCTTGGGTGAACTTGGTCTCCAGTTTATCAGACACCATTAAGAAAAATAAGAATTTTGTCTATAACACTGATGCTTTTGCTTTACATCCTTTTATCAATGGTTTCATATCTTATATGTATTCACCTACTGTCTCAGACACCCATATGTATTGTTGGATAATTAGATATTCAGTATGGCTTAAGAACTCCCCCTACCCCAAATTATTAAGCTATTTCAAAACAAAAAATAATGCTGAGAGAACATTTGTATTAGCTTGATTGATTATCTTATTTTAATCCATATTAAAGCTTTAAGTCTCTAGGCGTGGCTCTTACTTCTAACACCTCATAAATTATAGCTATAATGAAGCAGTCATTTATCCTGAGCTGATGATAAATGGCTTGCCCTAGGAGGAACTAAAGAATAGGCAAGTAGATCATTTTCATATTTGGTGAAAACAATATTAAGTACCCAGACCTCAGTGATTGCCCTAATAAATGAATAATCTGAGGTGAGGGGCTTGGCAGTCAGTGTAAAAAATAACCTGAGCTTTCTCTGTCATTTGTCAGGCTTTGCTATGACAGCATGCATTATGGGTAAATGAGCAATCAGCAAGAACTATGTTATGGCTGGGATGTTTTTGAGGAATTTATCATATGCATTGCTTGGTACCTTAAGACCTTAAGGCTTAATGGCTATAGTGCATGACTGCAAGCAAGCACAGTTCCTATTTACCATGGTATGCTTCATTTGTGCTCCATCTCTCACCTTAAAGGAAGAAAAAAAACCTTTCCTGAATGAGCTGCATTTGGTGCTGCTCTTAAAACTTTAGTCTGTGTGGGTGATGTGCACCTTCTCCGTGGACAGGCAGTGCTCCTGCTGTGTTGATGGAAAGAGATTTTAGAGATCTGAATTCAAGTACAACTTCAGGATCAGAAAACATATCAGCACATGAGGCAAGTTGAAACCTGGATTCCAATACACCTGGAGCTAAATGTATTATGGAAAATGGTATTTCCTCCTTGTAATACTGTTAAACATTTAATGGTATTTAAGAGTTAAATGAGTTTACCACCTCTGAAAACTAGCAAAGAGTTGATCTCTTTGACTGATTACTGAACAGGAAATAACCAGGAATAGTTGAGATGTGAATGCCTCATTGGAGTTATGCAATGTGTATGGCAGTATCTGACTCATTAAGGTTTGCTGCTGTGCATAGTAAAACAAATGAAGCCAGGATTCAAATACCTCCCCAGGACCAGACATCCGCTCCCACACTCTTGCCTTACTCCTATCAATCCAGTTATAAAGTAGTTGATCAATGAGAATGTGGTTTTTCTAGTGACCTCTGCTTCCATGGTACATAGACTTCCCTGGTGACTTGTAAATTAGGTAAACATCTAATTCAAATTCTATTTCTAGTTGGGTAAATTTGAGCCCTAATTACTATGAGTATCACTTACCTCTTGTGAAAAGTGGTAAAATATATTATCTTGAAGGGTTGGTGTGTGGAGTCAATGAGATAATATGCGGATATACCATGTGGTTGATGATCTGCACATACTAAATATAGGTCATCTGATGAAGTTGTCATAAGGATCTGCAAAGGATCTGCAAGAAAGCTGTTATTTTGATTTCCTTTGAACATCTCGAACTTGAAGTCAGAGAAGTCCTCAGTAGGGAGATAGTCACTCAGCCCTGCTTCTCTTCCTCAGAAATTATAAATCATCTGGTTTTCCTGGCAACTGAAGAAGAGGGTAGAGCTTAGAGGAGGGCAGTATGAGTGGGGATGGAAAACTATAGTGCATAGGTTCACGGGTCATGAAGAGGAATGCTTACTCCACCTGTGAGAATTAAGAGTTACCTCTGTGAAGGCTTTGGATAGATACAAGTCAAGGAACCACAAACTTTAAGGGAATTTTATATATAACTTAGGGATGAGGGATCTTCTGTGTTCTAGATTCTAGATAAAATGAGAGGGTTTGATTATAATGTTTTAAAAAATATGAGGATCTCTTTTTTGTAACATGAAAGATTCTCAGACTTCTATGTATTCATCAGTTGACAAAAATCAGAATTAATATACCTCCTGGAAATTCAGTAACACTTTTGTTTTTTCATGTATGGTGTAAGGGATCAAATCTAGGGCCTTGGACATGCTGGACAACACTTTGAACTGATTTTGTGAATGGAGAACCAGCAGGTCATTGCAGAGTATGTAAAGCTGGATGCATCCCTCATGGGGTATCATGAGGAGGATGTGGGGAATAGCAACATGAAATAGTTAAGGTCACGAACTTTTTCTTTTTGTATTTTAGGGAAGGGTCTACAGGGTGTTCAGGATCTCACTACTAGATTGGACTTGTAGTGATCTGCCTGTTTACAACCTCTCAAGTGTTGGGATTACAGGCATGTGCCACCATGCCCACTCTCAATTACTCTCAGTGTGCCTCAAACCCCTGACTCCTGCCCCTGTGCCTGCTTGCAGGTGTTTTAATCCACTGAGCTATTTGGCCAGCCCTTAAGGTCATGAGCTTTTGAATCAGCCAAACGAGGATTTAAATCATGGTTCTGACAACAGATATATGATCATGGGCAACTCTCTCAGCCTTAATTTCCTCATTTGCAATGAGAGAATAGTATCAACCTCAGAATGAGTGGTGATATAAGATGTAAGGTAACAAAGATAAACCCACACCAGCACTCAGACCTATGACTTACTTAATAAATTGTGAGGAGTGGAACAGATAGTTTGGTAAGGTTTGTGGCATCAAAGAGGAAAGAGTGAAGAATGGAGGGCATTGGTTATAAAGCTGGGTAGAGGGTGTGTTTGGATCAGTGAAGGAGAAGGTGGGTGGTGATGTGGAGCCTCTGGCAAAGCCGTAAGGTGAAATTTGAGAGTCCACACAGAATTTAAGGATGAAGTGACAAGATCAAAATGATGTTTCAAAAAAGTAGTAAAGAATTTGAAAGTTCATGTGAGCTATGAGAGTAGTCTGGGGGTGGACAGAGGAGTGCTCTGGATGTGATCATGGATCGTAATACTGTAATTAACTCTGAATGTTGGCAAGAATGTTGCAATAAAACATGGTGGTTTGATACAAACCTATTGCTTGGATTAGGATACTAATTTTGGAGAGAGATTGGACCTATGCTCCATTCTTCTCCTTTCCTCCAATAGAAAGTGCCACAATCCTGCCACAATCCCCTGAGCCCCACAGTGGGTATTCAGAAATTATTTGATGCCTGAGTGTAATGAAGGGGAAATAGCAGAGCATGAAGGGATGTGGGAAGCATGAATCTCTGAAGCATGATTCTCTTTGGAAGAGAATCAAGGAGTTGCTCACAGGGGAGAGACCTGGAAGAAGTTCTATTTGTGATGTATTCTTTTCCATGGGACATCAAGAAATTACAAGGTAGATGGGGGTGGCAGAGATCTAGTATATGCTTTTAACTCCTATGAATAGAAAAGATAACTTTTGCCAATGTTTTGTGGGTATTTTTAATACTGTAAAAGATGGCAGAACGAGTACTCTTTGAACAGATTCACTGATTTAAATTCAGTAAATAGAGCACAGCCTGAATACAACACAGTAGGTTAGGTTCTGTGGGAATGGGGGAAAGAATGCATTCATTCAAATAAATGTAATACAGAGTAATCTATGAGGGCCTTAAAGATGCTATTCCACTTGGCCGACTCTGTATGAAGGCTCAAAAATTATAGATGGAAAAAACGGAACTTCATTAATGATGGATTTTCCAAGGTGGTAGGAATGGAAGAGACCACAGTACAGGGTCCTCTGCTTTTGTCTGCGATAGACTCACTTTAGGGAAATTCTTCTGATGTATTTATTTGGAATCTTGGGCTCTTCTGATTTCTTTTCTCTTTTATGAAACATCAGTCATCTCCACAACATTTTAATACCTGGTTCCTCAATATGATACAATGGAAGCCTCCTGTTGTGGCTTGGGAGAATTTGGGTTAGTATCACCACCCGACCAGAACCCTTGCCTGTTTCCTCCCTACCCATTTCATGTTGTACTGCTGGGTACCTCTTAAGCCTTTGTGCTTGCTGTAAAAGAGGAGATTCATACTTTAATGATATATGGAAGTTATTCACTCATAAGTATAAATTGAGCTACAAACTGTTGAATATATATTTTGTTACTGATATCCCCCTCCACCCAGAATTTTTTATATATTTGATATAATTTGAAACAAATCCAATGGGACCATTTAAGTCAAAAGTTTTACTATATTGGACAATACCATGATCTCTGTATAATGAATTGGTTTAAATTTGCTAAAGATGCATAAAATGAATATTGTTCTATCTCTTATAGTTATTTATAGTTTTGTGAGACAGAATTCTCGGGTATGGTGAAGTGGATGTATTCTTACTAATACTGCTAGTGAGTATGGTAATAAGCTTATATTGGTTCAGAGTTCTAAAATGAATATAAGTGAAAATATTTTATTTGCTGGAAACACCAAAAATACCATTTCAGTGATAGATTTTATTATCCTTGTTTACATTTTTGTTAGAAGATTTCTGTCATGTAGTGTAGTATGTGAACATATCGGCCATGTCCTTTTTCTGCCAGGACATGGGATCATCTGCCTTTGTTACCAGGCCTCCGTGTAGGTCAGCTGGCTGGGAACCACCCACTCTTGTGTCTACTCAGGCTGCTCCAAGCAACAGGCCACTCCAGGACAATTAGACCCATTATCTGCATTTTTCTTGTAGAGGCAGTTTCTGCACTCCCCCCCGCCCCCCCGGGGTCATTTGAGGTATTTGAGAAATTATTTGGACACCTAAGGCGTAGTCAACTTTACAAGTAAGGATTGCCTGGCCTCTGTGCCTTTAAAGGGATGAATTTTTCTCAACAATCCTGGAATTTAATACTTGGCGATCCCTGGCATGTCCAGAGGGGATTACTTAACCTCGGGTGGTGGTAAGCTGCCTACACTGGCAGGCAGAAGGGACTAGGACTACATATGTTTAATTTCTCCTTTCTACCTCCCAATAACTCCACTTGAAGAGGTAGCTGCAGGGTTTCCTTTAGAGGTCTGAAAGAAATGCGACTCATCCCTGAAAAGACCAGGAATTGTAACAGGTCCTTTCACAAGAATGAGGATTGTAGCTTTACATAAAATAATTCAAACTCTGTCAGTAGTCAGCTAGCTGGAGCATTACTCCCTCTACTTCCCGGCCCTAGGACCTTGAATGCCGCCTGTCTGGAAAGCTGGTCTTCACCACCTCTGCCAAAGTCTTTCTCTTTGTTGCAGCTTTCCTCCGCTGCACCTTCCTTGCCCCAGCACCAGCCCTGCACTCCTTTTCATGACTCACCTGCCCACTCATTCAGCATTTGGGCGAGAAGGCTGCTTGACAGGGCTGTCAGCTCAAGGAGACCAAGTGTTACTTGAAAAATTATTATTTTTTTATATAACAATGGATACATCAGTAAGAATGCATAACACATTTAACATGTGTGCCTAAACTATGTAGTGGAGCACAACCAAATTATTTTATTCCCCAAGTGTATGTTTCCTATCCCATTTCTCTTATTTACCCTTGATGTGATCTTTCCTGTGAACATTATTTTTATCCTTCCTACACTTTATTATTATTATTATTATTTTTGTATTTTAGGGAATGTTCTACAGGGTGTTCAGGGTTTCACTACTAGATCAGACTCATGGTGATCTGCCCATTTACAGCCTCCCAAGAGCTGGGACTACAGGCAGGCCACCACTCCCAGTCTTAATTGCTGTCTCAGGGTGCCCCAGGGGCAGGGCTGGCACAACAGGCCCCTGCGCCTGCTTGCGGGTACTTTAATCCACTGAGCTATTTGGCTGGCCCAATTCTTCTACTTTAAAAAGTTTTTCATGTGTAGGTATAAATTCCCTATAATTAATGTGTCCTTATATATGCCTAAATTTTGCCCAATAAACTTAAATAGATAAGTTAAAATGCTTTTATTATTGACCAATATATTTCTAAATGGTACACTGTTTGCGTTTGCTTGTTTTCAATTTTTTAAAATCTTGTGGATCTTGCTTGTCTTCATGAAATGTTATATATATATATATATATATATATATATATATATATATATATATATTAAACAGGCAGATCACCATGAGTCTGATCTAGTAGTGAAACCCTGAACACCCTGTAGACCATTGTCTAAAATACAAAAAAAATTATATATATATATCTCCCCAGAACTGGGGATTGAACTCCGGCCCTTTCGCTTGTCAGGAGAGTGCTTATTCTACTGAACCATCTCTCTGGCTCTGTTTTGTTTATGCTGTTAATTTTAATGGTTGTATAGTATTTCAGTCTGTCACATTCTACCAGTTTTTTTTCATTCATTCTTTTATGGCTAGATCTAAGGGTTTACAGGCTTTTCCAATAAGCAATGATGAAGAGAACAGGCTCAAACATATCTACCAATATGTATTTTCAAAACTTTCTCTAAAGCATATGTATAGGAGTTGAATTACTATGTCAAGGATATAGCAGAAGATAGTAAGTATGCAACTGTGTTAAAGTAGTTATACCACCTTGCATGCACAAGTAGTGTGTAAGAGCGTCTGCATTTTTTGTGCAGTTATGTCACTTAGAGCTTTGTGTGAGTCAACTTCAGATTATTGAACAATACTCAAGGTGATTAATATATTAAAAAGAGAGGCTGGTTAACTTACAGTTGAAAGGCCCAGATCCATGATGGAAGCCTCCCCAGTTTGTCCTCTGAGGAAGGTGCTAGATGCAGTGGCAGAGGCATGTGATAGACAGTGGGGCCCTTTATGAGCTTGGAAAGAAGGTGAGGGCTGTGAGAGCTCCATGAAGACCCAAAGCTTTCCCTTTGTGCCACTGTGGAGCCCATGCCTTTCACGTAGGCCCCTTTGGGTGTGTGTGTGCGGGGGTTGCTCACTGAAACTATAGCAAGCTTGTATTACTACTTTCCTTCTAAGGAAGAGGATTGAGTTTCTTTTTACGTACAACATAGCTCTCTGGTTTTTCATATTTAGGGAATTCCTCTTGATGTCTAAAGCTTATTTTTCTATTTTTTTTTTTTTTTTGTTTTGTTGTTGAATTTTATTTGTTTTTAAGGTTCTTTTTATATCCTGGATACTAGTCCTTGTTATTTATTTTTATAATATATTTTCCTGTCTCTAAATAAATGGTCATATCTTAATGCAGTTAGTTTTACCAGTCTTTGCTTTAATGGCTAGTACTTTATATATCTCATTTGAAATTTTTGGTTTTAATTTAATTATTTGTTATAATTTAATCTGTGTTAATCTCTGTCCCCCACAACCCAATCTGGATTCAAGAGCACAATAAATTTTTGGTTTAACAATGAGTTAGTAAATAATATGGAAAGATTAATAAAAATTATTTCATTTTCCAAGCCCACATCATTTGTAATTTAGAACATTGTGCATTGGAACAAGTAAACCAGATAGTACTGTACCTGAAAGTTTTTTTCATGTCCTGGTTGTGTTCAGCACTCACATGGACTGGTGCTCCACCTATACCCTCTTGTCACTTCTGTGTGTGCTACTGTGGCTCCTCAGTGCTTTGCTGAGCTGCTTGGCCTGAGCACAGAGTAGGTGGGAGACCATGACCCTGGGGATCAGCTATCCACAAATGACCAATGGAAATGGGTGGGTAAAACTCCCAGGTCCTTCAGCTTGGCTGCACTGATTTACACTGTTTCCTAGGGCTCTCCAATGGTGACTGGACTGGTAGTTCACCCTTTTGTTGACTTTTGGCCCTCTTCTACTTTCTCCCACACCCAGATTTCTGGGGACACCTTTGAAATAATCTACTTACTTCTGAATCCTGTTTCAGGGTTTGCTAGTGTAATTTAAAATGTATGAATGTCAATTGCTGATGTAAGCTCTTGAATACATGTGAGTTAAAATTGCATAAATGCATCTTTATGACCTCTGCCAACCCAGAAAACTATGAATGGTATCCTGTTCTTCCTCTTCCTCTTCTTCTGCTCCTTATTTTTGGCAGCTCAGCCCATCCTGGGGACAGAGGTGGTGCAGCATGTGGTGTCAGAGTTGGACCATGGTCCCTTTTGCCTGCCTAAGCTTGCCTAAGCAGATGCTGTAGACTGCTGGGCTATCTCACCGGCCCAAGATTATCCTGTATGACATTTTGGGTAAAGAGCAAAGTGAAATGGTACATATTTTTAAATCAAATATATGGTCTCTGGAACTAAACTATTTGAGTTTGAACCATGTTTTTTTCCCTCACTTATTAATTCATCTACCCCCTCACCCCATTTCCTTACTTGTTAATTGGGGGTAAATAGTAATACATACCTCATGAAGTAGTATGAAGATTAAATGAATTAATGTATTCAAAATGGTAAAACTAGTGTTGGCTTAGGATAAGTGTTCAATAAATGTCAGAATATTAGTTCTGTATGTACCTTTCTGAAGCCTTTGAGTGACTTAAACATCTCTTGATATGGTTTGGGAAGATACTTATGCATTTCTTGTTGCTGTATATGTGACATTGCAATTTTGCTTTGATAAAAGTGTAGGATGGCTGATCTAACCTTTCAAAAACAATTTTTCATTTGTTTTTGGAAAAAAGTTACAATCTCATGAGTGTTGACCTCCGCTTTGAGATTATAATGGATTCCCTTGTAGTGCCTGGGGAGAAGGGAGAATGCCAGATTAAAACAGATTTCTTTGTAAATCTATACTTTCCATTTTCCTTTAACTCAAGAATACCTTTGCTTTTACGTTCTGGGAGTTGCAGGCTAAGAAGAGGGAAGTATATAAAGAAAGTTTTTGTCCCTAGGAATAACATTCCAGAAAGCTTGATTCTGTTGAATGGATGGAGTTGAAATTTGAGACTGTGTGGCCACCGAAGAAAGTACTTCCATGAAGGACTTTGTTGACTAATGTTTGATATTCTTGACATGAGTTTCCTAAACTTTTCTTGGCCTTTGACTAATAATTGCAAGGAAGTTAGTATCTGAGTGTGTTCTGTGACCTTTAACAGCATGAATTTCTGTGTCATAAGCTTTATCAGAGACCAGATTTCATAGATTGGTTCTAGTTAGCAATTATGTTTTCCTTGCATTTTAAAGTGTTTGGAACACAGCTAAGTGTAATGGTTCATGGATTGGACTTGAAGCCAAAAGTTCTTGTGCTGTCCCATGTTGTAAACTTACTCATCTACAGTATGGGAAAAACAATGAGATGTACTTCAAAGAGCTGTATCAACAGTAAAGTAGAATACAAATGTTGTAATTTGTTCTTGTGAAGGTTTTACTTTACTCATGAGATTAATAAACTAATCTAAAATACATTTTCCCTATATCTTTTCTGTGGTTTCAGAAAGATAATTATTTTTACAAACATTTTAAATGAATAATGAAAATATACTGCTCATATATATCAACTTCAAGTACTTCAGTTGCATTAACTTAGGCCCTAGTCATAACATAAAATGAAAGTTCTGAATAAAGAATTGCTGAGAATTCTCACTATTCCTAATCTATAGTGGTATTCACTTCTCAATGTTAATTGTTTATACATGGTTGATGTATCCCAATTATGTTAGTGATGCTATTAGGCTTTCAAAAGTGGTGGAAAGTGAGATTTCTTAGGTGTGGCAATGTAGTATCAGTATCAAAAGTGAAAACTATTTTCAGTAATACTCTTTATAAATACAAATCACATCAAAGAAACCGACAGTGTAGAAAAGTCATTTAGTCAGATTTTCCCTTTTTGTCATAGAAGCAGAACCAATGGCAAAATATGAGCACAGTGCAATATTTCTTCCTCAGCTATGTAAACAAAGACACGCATACAAATAAGGGGCTATGGATCTTCTTACCATATTCTGAAATAGCCAGTTGTACTCTGTTCCTTATGTCAACATATTGCAAAAGATAATTGAAATTCCAGCAAGTGCCTATGTTATTAACGGTGGAGCTGATGCCATTATATTCTTGTAAACATCCAGACGAATATGGTCGGATATATTGAAGAATGATTAAGTGTTGTAACCTACTGCAGTGCTTCATAATGTTACCATTTTGGGCCATTATTGGAATATTGTATCTGGCTGAATTAACGTTTATAATGGTGCTTTACTGCTATTGTCTGCTTGTTTTTATCTTGATTTATGTGGTTAGCAGAATGAATGTAATTTATGTGGATTTTTTTCAAGAAATTCATTTAAATAGAAGCAAAAGTCTTCCTGAATAAAGTTTGAATTAAGAAATTAAAGGTATAAATAACAGTGGTTTTGCTCTCTAATTTTCTATAGCAAGAAAATACATGTTTTCAAAGGAAACATGGGTTTATAAGAAGATAAATAGACACATAATCCAGAGGCCAGTTGCTGGCAGAATTTCTTAGTTTGATGTGACTCTCTCTTTGACAGTTCTCCTAAGGTAGGTTATTTTGGAGAAAACATATGTTTCCATTTTCTCTCCCTCTGCTTCCCTTTGAGTCCCCAGGCTCCACTAGGGTCACAGAAACATTAAGGCTTTTGTCACTGTGATTAATAGCTCTTAAGATCATCTTTAATTCACTCACTAATGACTGAGGGTTTTTCTGCTCTCCAAGTAATCGGGTGATATATGAGCCGATAGAACACCTTGTGGCAGAGGTGAAAATCATTCAGGCAATGCAAATATTGTCACGGGAACAAATGTTTTCCCTGTTAATAAAAATTAATGAATTCTACCCAGGAGCTAGTGAAGGAAGTTGTGGCAAAGGAGATCCAAGCACAAATAACTTCTTACTGCTAGGAATCATTTGTGCATCCTTTCTAGCTCTAGAAAGACAGGCATTGCTGTGTGTTTCCACATTTCCTAGAAAAATGAATTTAACTATGAATGCATTCTCCTATTTCAAAATTAATTTCTAAAGTTATTGAGTCTATTTAAAAATGTGAACTTTGGCATCTGATTTGTTTTAACTGTACTTAAACTACAGCTTTCTACCTGGTGCTCACCTAATGAATAAGTTCCTCTCTTCATAGGCTAGTTAAGACCAAGAATTAGAGTGGCCAGGGCTTATAACTACAATATGATGTAATGAAGCTTAAATCTGAAAAACTCCTTGTAACACATCATAAAAGATTGATGAAACAGACAGGAGATTAATAAGTAGTTTGAATAGTTTTGAGAGTAAAAATAAGAAAAACACATTTGTTAACTCTACCATTATATTTATTGCATACTTTAAAAATGAAAACATCTTTGTTCTTACAGCACACCTACCTGAACCCCTCATCTGTTTTGTAAGACAGTTAATGTACAGTTCTGTGACAGGATGTGCTTACTCTTTATCTCTGGAAACTTACTATAGAGCTAAATCTGCTGTCTTTTTGTTTCGTCTTGATAGTCCACTATTCTTTCTTCTAATGACCAAAATCCATTGTCTCAATGGAATAAATATTTCTGAAATGGCTCCTAATCCTTCCCCATATCATTTACATCTTAGCACAAGAAAACAGTAAACTTTTAAAAGACATTATTTTACCTCTCTGCAGTGCTTATCTACAAAGGAACATATTACTAAGGGGGAAAAAAGCTCCACTTGTTACTATTATTTCTGGTAGGCACCTAAGGAGAGCAGCTAATTTGTTCTTCATCAATGCCAAGGACAAATTAAAACAAAAACCTAACTGAATTATGCATTTATATTTGTTTGCCTCTAAAGTGTGCTTATTTTCCTCAGAATATTCCACTGAAAACATCAAAAAGTCAACAGTATATTTTGCACATTATCTCAGAATCTATTTGTATAATTTTAAAATTAATTGAATTTGAAAAATATTAAAGGGCACATGATGTCTAAATAAACTAAGTTGAAAAAATTAAAAGAAAAAATAAGCTTAATTTGTCAGTTAGGTTTGACAGTAGAAAATGGTTATAAAGATGCTATTCCTGCCACCCCTATTAGTAATAGATTAATTTTTCTCTAGTAAATCAGATAATAGTTTTTCTATGTTTAACAAGGAATTAGGCTTTTTCCTCTGGATTGGTGCTTCTTGCCAGACAAGCACTTATTTCACTGAGCCATCCCCCCAGCTCCCCTGGTGCTTCTTTAAACATGGTTTTTGCATCTCTTGTGCTCAGATCTCCCGGAGGATCCCAGTAAGCCTGTGGAAACAGGGCCTGTGCATTTGCATTTTTTGACAAGCACTTGAGATGATTATTACTCAAAGGTTAAGAACTATTACTCCATGTTGTTGAGAGAAATTTCAACATGGAAACATTATAATGCATAGGCTAGCTTTTTTCCTACATATAAAATGAATTTTCCACAATTGGTTTCACCTTCTCTCTAAACTATGTTTTACCTTGATTCCAAAAGAAAAATAGGGAGTTTACACAGGTTCAGTACATACCTGGTGGGCAAAGGGTTTGGGCAAGTGCAGACAGCTAGGAAATCAAATATGAGCTCTTTTTTTGCCCACAGAAGTTCTAATCACATAGTAAACAGTTAGAATTTACCTGGGTCTTTATGTCATTAAGCTGAAGAACCACTGTTAAGTTGCAGCTGGAGCAGAGTCTTGGCATAGAATAGAACAATCTAAGGCACCCTTTCACCTTGCCCCTTTTAGCTGTGCTTATGAGAATGTGTGCATTTCTTTCAAAAGGTGCTGCATATCTTTAAGCACTGTTTGTAGTCTTTGATATAAGGGTCACCTCGCTGTGCATACATTTTAAAATTTGATAGTAGGGAAAGTGGATGGAATGGATCCTTAGCCTAGCAGGATTTCAAAGATACTTGAAATAGAAAGAAATTACTCATATGATGAGCGTTCATATTTAAAAGTTTTTCTCTAATTTTAAATCAAGGGTGCATTTGTGTGATGGTGACATCTGTGCTACTGGTGCCTAGACATTTTTTTCTCCTTATGCTTCTTTGTTGAATGTTTTTAAGTAACTCTTTGAAATCTGTGAAGGTTAAAGAAAATAATGACAAAAAAGACATGACAGTGGTGCAATTACCACCTTTCTTTATGTCAAAGTGGGAGAATTAAACCCATACTAAGTCTCAAAATAATAGCCCCTGGCCTTTATTCAACCTGCAGACATAATGTAGTCTGGCTTAATACAGTGCAGCTACAAAATGAGGAAACAACACCGAAATACCCAAATTTCTGATTGGCGCTCAAATATCAAATTATCTGACCACATCAGGCCTGTCTTCTACATGTCATCTATCATCTAGCCAAGGCTGAGTAGCACCTACCTGCTTCCCATGGCGGTGGGCTCTCCTGTTCCCTGCAGTCTCTAACAACCTCTGCTGCTTATACCTCAGTTACCTGGTGTGTATTTAGCCATTTATATGTGTAAGCACCAGTCCTTGCTATGAACAGAGCATTCTCACACAGGGGAACTTGAAAATCCCAAAGCCATGTATATTTGGCTTTAGGATTTGTGGTAGACCTGTCTGTTTAACTGCATTTGCCTTGGCAAATATTGAAATTGGTTTTCTTTTGACTTTGAGACTAATCAGGTGAGTAAAGCAGGAAATCTGTTTGGGAATCACAAATTAGGGAAGTCAACTTGAGTGCACATTTTTATTTTATTTATTTTATTTATTTATTTATTTTTTGTCTTTTTTGAGACAGGGTCTCACTATGCAGCTCAGGCTGGCCTTAAGCTCATTTTGTAGCTCAGGCTGGTCTCGAACTCACAACAATCCTCCTGCCTCAGCCTCCCAAGTGCTGGGATTACAGGCCTGCGCCACCACGCCCGGCCACATTTTTATTTATTTATTTATTTTTGCTTTTGGTACTGTCTGCTTGACAACATGTAGAGGACTTTTTTAAATTTTGTGTAGGTCTTAGCATTCTATAATTCTGGAAGGCATTGCTTTTGCTTATGTCCTGTTAACAACAACAAGCAGTGGACAGCATCAAATTTAGACGGTAATTATCAGGACATCTATATAAGATACTGTTGCCTTTTAGCACCCACCAGAAGTTCCCATCCTCTCTGCTACAAGCTTGGGTTTCCTAGGCCCACAAGTTCCTGCTACTCCCTTCTGGTCCTCCCTCCCACTTGAAGAAAGGCGGTAAATTCAGATTCCCCATGGCTAATGACTTTGGGTTTGTCTGACTCAGCCCTAATCCCCTTGGCCTAGGCCAATTGTGCTTCTTTCAGAGGATCTTGACATTAGCCAACAGGATGGCTTAGATATATCCTTATTGGACATTTGCTGAAGAACAATTTAATATGACTCATTTCCCTTTATATGTGAAGACAGTGACTGAAACAGACAAGGGAGAAACTAGGCCCAAGAATGTTTTAGAGACTTGCACTTGAAAATGTGTAAAATTCTACTGGAGCTGAGGGATTTATTTAGAATGACTTGGCATTCTTTGCTTGGATGTCTAAATAGGCCTTTGATACCATTTTTGGCCTCACTTTGAACCTTGTGTAATAAAGAAGGAAATGAAAGCAAAGGTAAACTTAAAGTATTGTTTTACTCTAAATGCTTTCAGTATAGGGTCTTGTTATCTAATGATTGGTACTAGATGGCTGGCATAAATCGCACAGTCTGTTCTTTGCACTCATGGCTAAAGGAGGTGAAGGCAAAGGAAATCAATTGAAACTAGCAGGTAACAAATGACCAGTCTTAGGCAAACAGAACAGGTGGGGAAAATAGACTTGTGGGCATAGATTACTAGAAAACAGTGACTGAGGACTTTCTCTTCTTATTCAAAATCGAGTACAATTATGCAGAGTAAGTAATTAGACAATTATGAAGGGTAAGACTGTCTTATCTGTTCTTATTGTAGGCCCTATCTGAGGGCTACTAATTTTTCAAGGGCCTGTGAGATTTGAAAACAATTACTGGGTTAAATGAATGAAAATGGTAAAATCAAAATGAATAAATGTTTATCCATACAGTGCTATGCCAGCCAATTAACTACAATGCAACTCATTTTTTAGAGCTGTATGTTGAGTTTTATTAGATATAGGATGTGAGAATATTTTAATTTTTGATATGACAGAGAATGTAGCTTCCAAAACTCAGTAGCTAAGATACACAAAAGTCTTAAAATGACAATGATGAAAGATCACACTTTACACCTGTATAACATTTCTTGCCAGAGGCTACCTAGAATATTAAATGAGGATTTACTGAAAAGTTAAGTACTTTGACTTAGTTCTGTGAATGAGATGGACTCTCTGCTTGAAGTTGAATCTTGGGACTGGCATCAAATAATATACTATTTTTAACTTCTTTAAATTCATGCCTGTGTTTTAAATTTTGTTTTTTTCTTGTATAGTTTAGTGCCCTTCTAAAATTGCTAAAGTTCAAGTCAAACTTTATCTTTGAATTTTGAGGTGTAAGAGGGACAAGGGAGTCTTCAAAACATTCTTTCCATTTTGCAATTTACACCTGAGACTGCATTCACTGTTTAGATTGACTGTATCCATTGGCTTATTAATTTTTACTGAAAAATTATTTAAATTTAAAAAGTGAACCTCTTCCATGGCACTCCTAAGAAAGATTGATAAGAAACTTAACAGCTGGAGAAAAAACGCTTATGCGTAGAATTTAGAGTTCTCATCCTGACTGTTATTAACTACCCAAATCCTTTTCAGACAGGCTTCAGGGTTGTATGATTTTGCATTTACAAGGGATTTTAGGGTGTGTTGTGGTCTCCTTTAACAGATTGTGATACCTTTTGGTTATTCTGAATATTAACTTATACATTGGTTGTCATTTTTATGTCTCTTTGGTTATACCACATGTTTATATTTGGGGCACAGTTCTGTAGCAGTAAGTGTGTGGCTCCTTTTCTGGACCCTGAACTTCTTAAGAGTCTGCCTTCATTTGCACCTTCCTGTTATTCTCTTCCCCTCCTAGGCCTCACGTAGAGACTTTCAGGTGGTGTCTAACCTCAGATCCAAGTATCTTTCACCACAAAAAAATCTCATTGTTTTCATTTGTTGATCTGAAAGGGTGGATGCAGCTGTTAGAGTTTTGTTTGTAAGAATGAAGTAAAAATAAAGAATATTTTGCAAGAAACAAGAAAGGTTTAAGATAGTTACTGGCATCTTATGTTCTTTTCTAGAATTTTTTTGAAATTTATGTATTAATTTGCTAGCACTGCCATAAAAAATATCATGGACTAAATGGTTTAACAACAGAAATTAATTTTGTCACAATTGTGGAGATGACAAGTCCAAGATGAAGACCTCACCAAATTTGGTTTCTTTCAAAGCCTCTCTCCTTGGATGAGAGCCATCTTGCTGCATCCTTGCAAGGCCTTTCATCTGTGTCCATCCATTGATTCTGCCCAACTTCCTCTTCTTTTAAGGCTACCAGTCCTATTTCATTGGGACTGACTTTAGGACCTGTTTCATTGTAGCTATCTCTAAATATAACCACCTTCTGAGGCACTGGGGACAAGGAAATAAGCATTTTACTCATCTCTTCATTAATTGTTTTATTTTAATAAATATTTTTTATTTATTTTATTTTAATAAATATTTTCTCCCTGGTTATTCCATCTTCTGTGTACATGTTGCTGCAAATACCCTAGAACTAGAACTAGACATACATCTGAACTGATATGTCTAGTAGTTTAACCACATCGAATTTATCATAACTGCCTTTACGCAGCACAAGGTTGTCTGCCAAATTGATATGATTGAACTCTATTTTTGTTTACAGCAGCAAAGGTAGTGGTTTTCCTTTGAGCAGATGAACAGATTTTCATGAAGTTTTAAGCTAAGAATAGTTTATACATCAACATGTATAATAACATATATGCAGTTTCTTCTTTTGACATTTTCAGCTCACCAAAAGAAGTGCAAATATTTATTTTCATTTATTAAATTGCATTAGGATTTCAAAAATGTAGGTGTTGAATAAAGCAGAAGCTAGAAGAATTATGTGATTTTTAAATGTCACTATTTGATGTAAAAATCATACTTTTTATTGAAGAGAAGCAGGAAAGCTTAAAAGTATATGAATCAGCATTTTTTGTGACATCTGAGGAAAATCAAGTAATGAGAAAAAAATTTAAAAAGTCAAAGAGGCTTGAAAACAGGTTCCTACCTTGAGAAGTTGTCTGTTGTGAATATGTACCCATTGTGGAAGGAATGTACCCTGGTGGAAAGCATGGAGCTGTGGGTGCAGGTGGCTGCAGAGCTCCTTGTCCTCATCTGTGAACTGAGAGTTGATGAGCTTTAGTAGGGTTTCCATGAAGACCTAATTTATGTCCAGGCACTGTCTGCCACATGGAAGGTACTCATTAAATGAGCCTTTCCCTCCCACATCCTCTGTTAGTTAAATGCTACTGACCAGATAGTTACATGATGCTTTACACTTGGCAGCGAGGTTCTCAAGGCTCTATGGCACCATCTTTTCTGTTCTATGAGCAGCTCAATTAATCTCATATTAACTACAATTACTCCTGTAGCCCTTTTGCTTCAGTAATTACTAGACTTGTGACTGCTATAAACTGGTTCTCATATATTTCATGCTATTAGTGCAGAAAACTATTCATTGACTTCAAATCAGATGGATTTCAAAAGGTGAAAAACACTTTTCAGCATGAGTGAACTGAGAAGGATGGAGGGCGAACATTAATTTACTGCTATGTTTGGAAGCTTCTGGCAACTGTTGTGAACACAGTGATACCATTTACCCACCTCCAAGCGACATCCTAAGGAACAAGAGTTTTTTTTCTCCTATCTGGATGTCTACCATATTGGAACCTGTAAGGTTTGGCTTGGGCTATACTGTAGATATGAAAGGATTTCACACTGGGCTATGTCCCAAAGGTCTTTTCAGGTAGAATCATGGGATAATACCACATAGAATCACTGCACTCATCAGGTGGAATCATGGGAAAATGCCAGTGACATCTCTTTTAATTACAATATTTTTAGATAAAGTTTTCAAATGAGATTTTAGAAAAGTAGATGTTGCAACAGATGAAGCAAAGTCAATCTAAATTATATTTTTGTTATAAATCTTTTTTAAAAAATGAAAAATGTCTTTCAACATTGTGTAATATCATTAAAATATAGAAGATAGCAAGGAAATATACATGAACTTATGAGATAACCATTTGCAACATTTTGAGTGTGTTTTTATTTTTTTTTTCTCTGTATTGATCTTGTATTACCAACAGGGCATCACTCTGCCATTTAGAAAACTTGCTTTTTTTCCTCCCTTATTATGTTTCAAATAGTTTCTCATACTGTACAATACTATTCTTTTTCAACATATGGCTGCATTGAATTCCACTGTGTTTATTTTCCCAGGGCTTCTATTGTTGGCCTTTGGACTGCTAAGATTTCTCATTATTATAAATAGCTGTAACAGTCAGACACACGACAGCAATGTGGTTAAGAGTATGGGCTTTCAAATGTTCTCTATCACTTACTGTTTAAGTAAACAATTTACCTTTTCTAAATCTTCATTTCCTTAGTTGCAAAGCGAATATAGGGTTAGGACCTACCTGATAGGGTTTCTCTAAGACACAGGCTATAGTAGAGGCTTGAAACAGTGCCTGATTCATAATAAATTCTTAAAAAATTATACATATGGTTGTATTTTTATTGGTTGCATTTTCTTACATAACTGCAATATGTAGAAATGGAATTTATGAATTAAAGGCCACAATCTTTTTATGTTGTTCGATTCTTATTAACAACTCTGGACTGTATCTGGACAGAATCTAAGAAAACAGCTACATACTAAATACAGATGTGCATTTGGACAATTTGAGTGTCTTAATCATAGCTCTATTTTTGACTGCAAGAGGAAGACATGTACATTTCTTGTCTCAATTGACAGGTTAGTGTGATGCCATTGAAGTTGTCTGTGTAAGACATAAAAAATTGAAAGTGCGGCAGTCCTTGGAGACAGGCGAATTAGAGTTTTATTCTGTAAGCTTATAAATTTTCATTGATTCCAACTGGTTATCTGGGGTGCATGTGAGTAGAGAGTTTCTGCAAATGAACACTAAATTTTAATTTTCTTCCTTTCCTCTGTTTAGCCTGGGACATCTGGGTCTGGCTTTTCTTATTGTAGTTAAGCTGAATATATGGTATTGGGTGTTTCTGTAGTACATAACAGAGCCTTTCCTTCAACTGAATCTGAAACTCTTCCAAAGTTAGAAGGAGAAAAAAAAAACTAACCCTGAAAGGAATCACTTGTTTGACTGTAATAATCTACAGAAACTGGTTAAAGCATTAAACAAAAAATAAATGAATCAGATAGAACTAGTATGTCAGGAAAATAGAACATAAAATGCCTCAGGAATCTGTAGGATATTTTCTGGTACAAGGGGGTTTCTGAGTCATGGTTCATTTACAATGTCTGTTTCCTCACTCAGGGAATGGTTTCTAATAGATTCAAGGAGACTCTAAGCCTTACAAATGTCTTGCTCAAATAAAGGCAGCTCTGTGAGGGAAGAGACTTTTTCTGTTTATGGAGAAAACTTGCCAGTCATGTTTCACATTGTGTACCTTCCAGAACAACCGTTTTCTTTCACACCATGGTGAAGATGGAGGTTTGTACAATCATCTCTTTGGGGGTCTCTGATCAGAGGGGTCATGAGCCATGACTTTTTTAGACTAACTGGAGATTGACCGCCAACTTGTTCCGGAAGTCGTGGTAGACTTAGAGAAATGTACTGCTAGTCAGATCAGAAGGAGTTTGAAAGCTATCCTGAAGTTTTACTACCATAAAATCAGAAGGAAGGTTTAGCTGTGCCCCTGAAAGAATGCTATTTTCAGCTTTAAACCAGAGCATCATGGTCTTTGCACAGTAGGAATTTGACGAAACCTCAGCAATCTTGAAGATGCTTGTCTTAGTTTTGAAGGTCAAATGAAGAAACAGCTCTTGAGCTGGTCCTACAGGCGGTGGTCTCCTAGAACAGTGAGTTTTTCTTTCTTTCAGTTGGAGTAACTCCTGCACTGTTGGGAAGATGATGAAATGTCATGGGCTTAAGGGAAGCTTGAAGCATTTGACTATAAATTCTGGCAGATGGAGAAGGGTACATTTTGGGGTTTATTTGCATCTTAGACTAAATCTCTGGGACCATTGGAAATTGAATAAACACAACCTGATGATGTCAGGGCACATCTGTCTTCCACTTATATCTAGGCTTTCTTTAGGCTGAAGATTAAATATGACCTTTTTGGTTATTAATGATAGTTTATGAAAATAATAATGATTCTGTGTCAGAAAAGCATTCAGAACTAAGAGGGGGCTTGAAAAGTGCTCAGGACAAATAAGTCTCTGTGTTTACTTGGATGGTTACAGTAAGGCTAGACAAGCTGTGAGCCTCCTTGGTACCATACATGTGTAGAACATGATGGAATTATAGCCAAAGACTTCCTCATATTCCTTACTAAATCTCATTAGGAATCATCTTTGATGACTTAATGTCAAAAATCTCTGAAAATCCAGTGATGAATCTGTGTGATTACTTTTAATCATCTTTCAAAACAAGGTGAAATTTCATGTTCATTATTGATCTCGTCCAGGGACTCTACAGTTTTTCCTTTAAAAATGATCAGAAAATCTGAAGTTGAATAAGTATGCTTACGTGCTCCATGGAAACATAAAATGTTTTAATGGAAATGAACTTCAGGCAATCCACTCCTTTCCTAAAATCCCCGAGGTGACTTGGCATCTGGAAGGCAATATTTTTTCTGCTTTCCTTTGTCTGGTGATGCCTCCACATATGGACCTTTCCTTTAAGAAGTATCTTCTTTTTACAAATCAGTGACATTAGAAGGATTCAAGATCCAGATATTGCAAGTGTGATCCATAGACAAGCAGCATTAGAATCTGCGGGAGTTCATTAGGGGTATAGAATCTCAGGCTTCACCAGATCCACTAAATCAGAACGAGATCTAAGGTGATTTCCATGCACAGGCAATTTGCAAAGCACTGTTAGCATATAGATCTCAGACTTGTGCTCCTAATCAGGTATTTCCTCTGAAGAGTACACTGGTACACTTTTGAAAATTGTAATGACAATAATTATAATCTGTTGTGGACCTTTTCTTCTCTGTGCTAAGATTCTTATTTTCAAACTCTGTGTGATCAGTAGTACTTCATTTTATATGCAAACGTACAGAGAGAGATTCAGGGACGTGAAGTTGTCAAGGCTGTGTGCTCATGAGTGACAGAGCGTAGATTTAAAGTGAGGGTTAAACCTAAATGCTCACTGGGTCATTGGTGTGATTCAGGCTTCATGAACTTCACACAGTAGAGAAGGAGTAGACTCCCTTCTGCCTACTCCTAATGTTTATTTTGAATGTTGATTATTTTGGGGGTAAATTTTAGTATCTTAGATCTTGAAAAAAGAATCAAGATTTTTCTTAATCCCATTAAATTAAAAGAATTTTTTTTCTGTTCAAGTGAATGTGATCTAGAATGTTAGACAAATCAAATTAGAGAAAAAAAAAAAACAACCAGATTTGAAATTTTCTCTCTGTGAAAAGAAAGTTTTTTCTGTGGTTTGTTTCACTTTGGGAGATACACTATTTCTGTTTAATTCATCGTACTTATGCATTTTTTTTGCATAATTGACTCAGCTTGGACTTTGATTAGGTTAAGTTTCATCAAATAGTATCAATAGAGCCAGAGAGAGACCTCAGCAGGGTAGTGTCCGCCTGGCAAGCGTGAGGCTCCGAATCCAACTCCTGGTACAAAAAAACACAAAATAAATCATAAATAATAATGAGCCCAGAGACCCAGTGTGCCACCTCTATGCCTATAATCCCAATGCAGGTGAGGCTGACACACTATGAGTCAGAGCTGTGTAGTGAGACCCTATACCAAATAAATCATTTTAAAAATTGAAGAAAAAAAGAATTAGATCTGTTACTATTGGTTCACTGACCAGTTGGCAGAGCACATTAGCAATGGTTTTGGAAGGGAATAAGCTAAATGCCATGTAGAACACTTTAGCAACCTGGAAACACTCATATGACAAATAGCTCCAAATTCCTTGAGAATGTCTAAATTCTAGCATGATACCATGCTCACAAAAATGAGTAGAGAGGATACTTTCCTTTTGAGGTGATCTTTCAAAGCAATTGATCAGCATTTAAAAGCTACCACAACTTAATAATTGAGCCTTCAAAGAACTAGAAACTGACTCAGTTTCATGGTTGTGACATAAAAGAATTCTTCTTGTTAAACCATGTCCCACCTCTCAGTGAATTCTGAGAACCTCATTCTAGCAGGACTGGAGTTGGTCATGAGTGTAGTGACTCACAGTAAATGAAGCTATAAGAAAAATATTCTAATCTGTAAATACTCTACTGTATTATACTATAGAATGTTAAATCTTTTACAGGGGGTGAAAACACACCCTTGGTAAAATTATGTTGAATGGAACATTTCAGCATTAATCCTTATTCTATCTTTAAGGCTCATCTATGTATACCTATTTTATTTCTAAATGTGTATATTTCTTCCATTAAAGAATATTCCTGTAACTTTTTAGTGACTTACTCTGTTATAATGCCATATTCTTAAGAATTATGCTGTTGGTTTGTAAAGTTGCTAGTCCTTTACTCCCAAGAGAAATTGGAACTGAAAATGGAGTCATTCGGTGAGCTTATTCCTTATAAAAGACTCACAGTTGAGCTAAAGAAGTTGGGCTTTCTTCTGCTTTCAAGTGTCAGGGTTAACATCAATACTATATGTGGAGGGACTGGGGAGATGGCTTAGTGGAATAAGTACTTCCCTGGCAAGTGCAAGGGCTTGAGTTCAATCCCTGGTTCTGCAAATAAAATAAAACAAAACCCCCCAAAAAATATATGTGGAAAGCTAACACACAAGTTAAATGCTTTAGATAGTTATCTAAATATTTGCTTAAGAAAGCCTTTTATTTTTCTCACTGATGAATTGCCGTAAGTTTTCCCAAATTTTTTGCCATTGTCTCTTCCCACCTGATTTAGAGAGCCCCGTGTACATAGACTCAGTAACATCACCCCCTTGCCCTGAAAGCAGGAGTCCTTTAGACTCCCAGCCACGTGGGTCTCTGGTTTGTTCACTGAACCCTGCACCACTGGCACGTTTGCTGCCACTGTGCTCAGAGCCAACTTGTCCTAATTATGTCACTAATTTTCCTGTGACTGTTATTTTTCCTATTCCTTTATTGTAATTATAAGTTTCTTAAAAGGAGGACCTTATAGGTTATTTTTTTCTAAAATCTGAATAAAGCATAGAGCTTTTTAAGGTCATTGTGATTTCTTGACCGTGAATAAAATATAAAAATAAGTGTTCAATAGTTGATAGTATTTTGGGAGATGAAATTTGATTGTCACTGAACAGCTTAAACATTTTAGGGAGAACCTCTGATCCCATCGAGAGGTTGTCTAATCCTTTGAAAAATGAGTGGTTGGTTTGCAGTCAAATGAAGCCAAGAGTTCTTCTATATATTTCCGTTACATCATGTTGTTGAGATCATAATGCAAATAATGTTCTTCACATCCGACTCAAACTTTTTCCTTTTGCCTTTCTTTTAAGTCAAACATTATCACAATTAATATTTAAAAAGGGATATTTTACTGGGAATCGATGAGACATTTTGGCATTTACCTTCATTTTCTTTGGAAGATGTTTATTTTTCTTGTCAGCTGCAGGGGAAGAAACCTGCTGTGAAAACCGATAGACCCCAGCTGTCAGGAGCATTTGTCTGGTATTATTTTGATGGCATACCCAAGATACTGCCAAAGGAGAGTCATGGAGCTAACACAGGAGCCTCATCCTCCTCTTTGTGCAAAACAGAGTGGGTGTTCAAGAGTAGGATCACTGTAATGAAAAGCAACCTACAGAACTTCTCTAACATAAATATTTATGTAAAGCATGGTTGGCACATGTGGCCTTGCAACTCTTGCATGCTTTATGTTTGTGCATCAGAAATGCCATCTGCAGTGACAGAATGTAACTTGAAACACTGGACAGTACAGATGTCAAGACTGTAAGTAAACCTGTGCAGTTCCCTCATAGAGTTAGGAGCGAAATTCAAAGGAAAAAGCTGTCTTTGCATTTTAACTTTCAAACTGAATCTAGGATAAAATGATAGTCTTTGTAGAAGAACTTTACATAATAGCTCAAAATGTCTAACAGAGAGTTTAAGAAAAATCTCTGTATTTGGTCCAGGGTATCATTACACGTCTTGGACTCATAGTGATCTTCCTGTTTGCAGCCTCTCCTTTGCTGGGATCACAGGCATGCGCCACCATGCCCATAGTGGGCCAGGGGACGGGGCTCGTGGGCCTGTGGTGGCAGGGATTGAAGCCTGGTCCCTGTGCTTGCCACTTAGTCTGTTGAGCTATCTTGCTGGCCCTAATAAAGATAATTTTTGTCAATGTTTTTGCTTGTGGTGAGTTGGGGACTTGGATTCTTTGGAGAACAACATCTTTTTCTTAATGCTTAGAAAGAAAAGATCTTTGCCAAACTTTTTTTCTTCTTCTGGCATTAGTGTGTTTTGGAAATGAACATCGAAATGGCACAGCTTCTCTTATTAATGTCTTTGGCTATTTTATAGGTAGTTTAACAGTTTTATAGTAAGAAAAATAAACCACCTTTTCACATTTTTAGAAGATAGAAATGAAAATGTACCAAAAATACTTCTGTGGTGATACACTCACAGAGTTAGATAAGATTGATAAGTTTATTGGAGTAAAATTGGTAGGAGATGTGCTTCCAATTTATTTCTATCATGGATTTGATGTAAATATAAGATTAAACATATTTATCATGTTTTGTGGGCTATAAGTAACTTCTTTTAATTTTTTCTAATAATTGCAAAACTAAAGACAATAAGATAAAATAAAAACAATGCCTGGCACCAACATTTATTTATCATCAAATAACAGTTTTTTGAGATCATTAAAAACATTTAAAGAGGAGCTTTCCTGGCACCATTTAAGAACTTGGCAGACTCTGGGAAGCCTGAAAGACTCTGGTAACCTCTGACCTTCCTTAGCCCCCAGCACACTGGCAAAATCTCAGCAACCCAACAATAATTAAAGAAAAAAGTTAGGCTATATTTTCAGAGGTGGGTAATTGACGTGCCTACTTAGATCTACTTCATGTATTCATTCATTCCTGTGCAAAATTCTACAACTCACTTAAGCCTTCTAATGTGCAGAGAAATGATACTGCCTGCCATCCAACATTTGTTTTCTATTCTGTAGCAAATATTACTCATGCACTATTGTACAAAAATCATGAGGTCTCAATCTGTAAGGGGGAAAGCTAAGATACTGTCCTAGGCCTTCCCCACTGTCCTTCCCTAGGAGCAGGCCTCAGGGTACAGAGGACACATGAGTGGGGATAGGTCACATAAGCTGCCAAAGGCCGTGTCAGTGGGATTCCTAAACAGAAGTCAGCTTCTTTTCTAGAATACACTTACCTGAAAAGGGTGGATGACAAACTTATGTTTTGACAAACATCAAACAAAAAGCTCAGTCTCTTCTCCACAAAGTTCTTGAGAAGTATTAGGAGACAAATAAATGCAAATATAATTCAAATCAGAATACCATTTTAGCATAGTTCTTTGGTCACAGCTCTTTTTCTGATGAACATTCTTTGGATAACTTTTGTGCTAAGCTATGCTGGATTTTGTCTGCCATGTTGATGGCAGAGTGATGTGTCTTTTGGTGCATGGAAAAATGACGTCTTAAAGCTCTGCAGTTTCTGAATTGTAAGGCAAATTAGGCCTTGGTTTCATTTTTGTAGCATTATCAGTGAATGAAAATATTAGAGTGTTTGGATTTGACCATATTCAAATGTGTCAGAGAAGAAAAACAAGGGTAAGTAGTTGTTTAGGAAACTAACCCATAGTTGTAGCTCTCTGAATTTAGGCTACTTTCCTCCAACTGGTTTTTAAATTATAACCATCAACCTAGTTATGATGAGAGGCATCCAAAGAAAAATTTTCAGCTAATTCAAATGTTTTATGCCATGGTTGGTAAGAAAACTGCCTCTTCAAGTATTTCTCATCATGCCAATGCAGATTTCAACATGTAGCTGAAAAGTCCTCCTTGCAACTCATCTGTTTATAAACACATATATTTAAAACAGGGTAAGTGAAAAATAAAATATGGCATCACACAAAAGTATGGCTATTAAAAACTAAAGCAGCTGAAATTTCTCTCTCCATTGGTGTTCTAAGTAGAAAGTATTACAGAATATATCTGCCTGTAGTTTGGGTTTAGATAAAGGAATATCTTTTTAAAATTAAGCTTATTTCTAACTAATAAATAAAAATTGAACACTATTTGAGGTACCATGTGATGTTTAATATACAGATACATCATGTGATTAAAACACATTAAGCATGCCTGTCACTTCAAACATCTGGCATTTCTCTATTCAAAATTCTTTTTGGGGACAGTGAAAATACACAGTGCAAGCCTGGCATGGTGGTTCATGCCTATGGAAGGCAGAGGTAAGAGGCCAATACAACTTTGAGGCCAAACTAGGATATATGAGAAATTCAAGGGTAGCTTGTAGTACATGGCAAGACTTTGTCTCAAAAACATTACAGTGTGTTATTGTTATCCCTAACCACCATGCTCTGCAATGCACTAGGAGTTCTTTTTGCTATGCCGCTAGGTTAGTACTCGTCAGTCAATCTTTTCCACTTGTTTCCTTCCCTGTACTCTCTTCAGCCTCTGCTAACTATCATTTTACACTCAACTCCCATGAGGTCAACGTTTTAATATTTTGGATATGAATGACATCATGCAGTACTTTTTTGTCCTTGGCTTATTTTACTTAACATAATGACCTCTGTTTCCATTCACATTGTTGCAGATGACAGACTTCCCTTATTTTATGGCTGGATAGTATTCCATGGTGTCAGTCTACCAGGTTTTCTTTATTCATTCATCAACTAATGGACAATTAGATTGTTTGCATTTCTTGGCCATTACAAATAGTGTTACAATAAACACAGGAGTGTAGCATTTTCTTCAATGCAAGTATTTCATTTTCTTAGGATTTATATCCAGTAGTGGGATTGCTGGAACACATGAACATTGTATTTTTAAGATTTTAGGGACCTTCATACTGTTCTTCATGGAAGTTAATGTCACCAGCACTTGTTCTCTTTCATCTCTTTTAATAGCCATTCATACTGGGGTGAGGCACTCACTGTTTCTGATTTGCTTCTCCTTGGTGATTAGTGATATTGAGCATTATATATATATATATATATATATATATATATATATATATATATATATATATA
>PVKA01002698.1:0-90569 GCA_004027165.1 Ctenomys sociabilis | reverse complement strand
ATATAACACCCAATTGTGTGTCATCTTTTTTAAAATTAAAAAGAAAATTAAAAAGAGTACAAAATAGTATTAAAACAGAAAAAGTACAAATGATACAGAATTCACTAAATAAAATATGAATTTCACAGTATTGTATTATATAGTGTTGTCTTCAGATTAGTTGTTCATATTATTAGATATATGTATGCATGCAATATTGGAAGAAGAAAGAAAAAAGAAAAAATATAAGAAAGTAAGAAGAAAGAAAAGGAAAAATATTGAAAAAGAAGACAGAACACATTTTTTTTTTTTTTTTTTTTGTCTTTTTTGAGACAGGGTCTCACTATGCAGTTCAGGCTGGCCTTAAGCTCACTTTGTAGCTCAGGCTGGTCTCGAACTCACAACAATCCTCCTGCCTCAGCCTCCCAAGTGCTGGGATTACAGGCATGCGCCACCACGCCCGGCAAGACAGAACACATTAAGGGTTAACTGCTCCTTTCCATAGAGCAGCGGAAATCCACCATTCAGTTGTCCACTCCATCCTGCTTACATACGTACATAATCTCTTTGCCCTGCTCACTCTCTTGTCCTTCTCCTCAACTCAGTAAACTTCTTCCTTTTGAACAGGTTTATTCTCTTTTCCAGCATCTATCATGCCCTTCAGATTTTATTTTCTCTTTCAGATTCTCACACTAAGAAACAATACAATGTTTGCACATGCAATGTGATTTATTTCACTTAACAGTATGTTCTCTAGTTGCATCCCAAATTTATCCTTTTTGTAGTTGAATAATACTCCATTGTGTGAAAATATCACATCTTCTTTATCCATTCCTCAGTTGATGGGCAGCTGGGTTGCTTCCAAGATTTAGCAATGACAAATTGTGCTGCTATAAATGTGGGTGCACATAAATCACTGTGATGTGATGTTTTCAGTTTTCCTCCCTGGAGAGGAATAGATGGGTTGAATGGGACTGCCAATCCTAGCTTTTTCAAGCATCTCCATCTGATTTCCATAGTGGTTATACCAGTCTGCACTCCCTCCAACAGTGGGGAAAGGTTCCTAAATTGTATAGCATCTTATGAGAAATATCTAATTAGGTTTACTTCCCTTGTCTCTTGCTCACTCTCTTCCTCTCTCTTTGTTACTAGAGATTGAACCCAGGTGTGCTTTACAACTGATCCATGTCTCTTCCAATTCTTAATTTGATTTTGAGTCTAAGTCTGAGTTGTTCAGGATGGCTATGAACTTGTGATCCTTCTGCCTCAGCCTCCCGAGTAGCTGGGATTATAGGTGTGCACCACTGTCTCCAGCCATGAGCAGCTCTTTCTCAATTTAAAGTCTCTTTGTTGTGTTTGTTTTTGTCTTTACTATTGAGATTTTAGCTTTACTTACAAGTCCTGAATATTAATCCATTGTAAGATATATAGTTTAGAAATATTTTTTCCTCTTCCATAGGTTGTCTATTAATTTTTTTTGATGTACAGAAGTTTATAGCTTGATGAAATATTACTTGCCTATTTTTGCTTTTATTTTGTGTGGTTTTAGGCTCTTTCTAGAAAGTCCTTTCCCACATTGAAGTGTTTCTTCTATATTTCTTCTAGTTATTTCTTCTTTTTATAGTTACGAGTATTTATTACTTTGTGTAGATGGTGAGAAATATGGGTCTACCCTCACTTTTATCCATGTGGATGTCTAAATTTCCCAGTATCATTTACTGAAAAGACAGTATTTTCTCCATTGCATGTTCTTAGTACGTTTCTAAAAAATCAGATGGTTGTAGGTGTCTCACTTTAGTTGTGGGCTCTCTATTTCATTCACTTTGTCTGTGTATTTTTAAAAAATACAAATACCATGTTATTTTCATTATTATAGCTTTGTAGTGTATTTTGAAGTCAGATAGTATGGTTCTGTCTCTTTTTTTTCCTTTCAAGATACCTTTGTTGGGGTTGGCCAAATAGCTCAGCAGATTAAAGTGCTTGCAAGAAGGCACAGGGGCTAGAGGTTTGATACCTGGGCCTGCCATGCTGGCCCTGCCTCTTGTGCATGCTAAGCTGGCAATTGAGACCGGACATGGTGGCACGAGCCTGTAATCTCAGCTCTTGTGAGGCTGTAAACAGGTGGATCACTATGAGTCCAATGTAGTAGTGAGACCCTGAACATCTTGTAGACCCTTCTCCAAAAATACAAAATAAATTAAAAAAATAAAACAAAAGATATCTTTGTGTATTTGGATTTTTTTGGTGGTTACACACAAATTTTAGTGTTTTTTTTTTTTTTTTATAGTTCTGCAAAAAATGACAGTGGTAGGAGAAATTGTAAAGGAAATGATACTGACACCTACTCCAAAATACCACAAAAATCCTGCAGGCTTGCTAAATGATTTTACCCAAAGAATACCAGTGATGGTGACTCACTGTCCCTTGGAAAAATGAACAATGCTATCACAATGAAATAAAAAATATAAACACATTCTGAAGGGATGTAGATTTAGGAAGTAAAAAGGTATCTTTTGTACCTTATCGAGTTAGCACATGAGTTGAGGTAAACTGACCATAACGTGTAATTATTGATCTACGACAAGAGAAATTGTGAGATTCATACTTCATAGCTTGGGAGTCACGTAGGTGATATGTTATTTGCTCAGCTGTGTTAAGGATTTGACTGTGATCCAGAGAGGTTCCATGACTGACTTTCATATATATAATATATAGTAAATACAATGTTCAGACCTATGTCTTATTAGCCTCTTCTCACACACATGTGAAACTATATAGTTATGTCAGGCCTGTGGGTTTACCATTTAATATATGTGGACAGCACGACATTTCTTAAGTGCTCCGAGGGGAGAGAACACCATGCTAGGGATAAGGATAGTGGGATTGACAATACTTAATCTTTGTTGAATATGACAATCTACCTGTCTTTGTATTACAGAAAAAAATATAATCTAAGCTATTTCTATTAATCATTGCAAAACCTCTTTTTAAAAAATGTTATTCTCTAGTTTTTAACAGATGAACCCCAAGCTGAGGCACAGCCTGGCTGAATTACTTGCCTGAGGTCAGTGGTGAGCACAGAGCCAACCAAGATTAAAAGCCAACTCTGTTTATGTCCAGAGCTCCTACTCTTTCTATTATTTTTCTGAAGTTTTCATGGGAAAAGAGAATAACGTATAGGGTCATAGTTGATAATTTTGAAGTTTCCATTATCTGACCAGAGAAAGAACCTTAGGAATACATGTAAGAAAAAATGAAAACATAAAGGCCTCAGTTTTGGGGCACTTCTTATTGAGGACTCTTAAATCCTTGTTTTGCTTGTTAGAGGTTTCTTTATTGCATATTAATTTCTAGTCCCTGTGGTGTGAGAAATTTAAGCAGCAGGAAAGGCTGTCTGGCTCAGTGGCACTGGGCTGCTATTTAGTCTGGCTGTTTCCTACCTTGCATGTCGATTGATTATCCTGCCTATCATGTGTTGACATATTTTGCTTGCTGTACTGATTATACATTGGAAGTGCTAATTCTTTTATTGGGTTAGAGTTCAAAGGTGCTCATCTGTCAGCAAAAAGTCTCTCATTTCATGGCATGCTTGGCCTCCTCTTATAGCTGTCATTTTTATTCTGTTCTCAGAGGCTTTCCCTCTTATTCCTGGTCCTAGTTCAATAGTAAAGATCTTGAAGGATTTGCCTTTGTAGTGGGCTATTTTGTACGGTTTTTGGAGACAGATTCTGTTCTTTGAAGATATGCAGAATATTGGCATTTCACAGACTCTGACTAAAGCAATGGAAATCACACTACATCCTGCTCTTTGATTGTTAACAACTCTGTTGGTACAGATCTCCAAATCTTGGAATTTTCCCAAACATAGTCAATTGCTAAGACCAATAAATAGGTGGATCTAAACCTAGATTTTTGCATGTCAGTATCATAGTATTCTAGTTAATTGTTAGGAAATGGAATTCTAAGAAAAGGAGTCTGAGGAATGGTGATTTGATTAAATACAAAAATGTAAAGGCCTCTTAATGAGCAAAAATCTTCATTAGTATATGTGCAAAATGTAGCTATGTAAATGTTTCCATATAAGTATATATTATATATGTGTATATACACATATGTAAATATTTTTCCTATAGTAATTTTGAACTTGAATCATGAGTAGAAATATCCTCAAATTTTATTATTTTGGATTTTTCTTTCTTTTTTTTTTTTTTTTGTCTTTTTGAGACAGGGTCTCACTATGCAGTTCAGGCTGGCCTTAAGCTCACTTTGTAGCTCAGACTGGTCTCGAACTCACAACAATCCTCCTGCCTCAGCCTCCCGAGTGCTGGTATTACAGGCATGCACCACCACGCCCGGCCCCATTATTTTGTGCTTGCCAGGGAAGCACTTATTCCACTGAGCCATCTCCCCAGCCCCAGCATGAGGTATTTGGTTTAATAAATAGAATGTCCTTCTTAGAAAGACTGTAGGTAGGTCAAAAATACATCTGGCTGTAGATTTTATTGTACTCTTAATTTTCTTTACATGTCATGTTTAGAAGTTGATCAAAATAATGAATACAAGTGTTGTAGTATATTAAGTTATAAAATCATTTTTGTAAAATGGTAAGTTAATCAATGGTAATTAGACTTTGTGATTAAAATTTTGTAATATTTTTACAAGTTGTATTTAATCACATAAAATATGCGCAAACTCTGATTTGAAGAAACATCTGGAGTTGTCCAGACCAAGCACACAGGGAAAGTGAAGCAGAGCTGGGGAGTCATTGTCTTCTGTTGGTAAAAAGAGGAACATAGAAGTTCTCGCCAAGTTTTAATGAGTTTATTTGTTTTGTGCTAGTTCGTAAATGGTAGGCGCTGAAGGAACTGTTAGGATAACCTTGAAATGAAACGGTTGAAAACATTATGCTTGTGCCCAAACAAACTTGGTTTGTGGCAGTGTGACTCATACATTGCCTGAGTCTTAGCTTTTAAAAAAAATCTTTCAAATGGGACTACTAGACTGTTTCCTCCTTGTAAGAGGTTTTAGAGGGAGATAAGTAACATAATGGAAAATGATATCAGCTCAACACATAGTAGGCATCCAGTAGATGTTAATAGTAATGCTTTTCAGCTTCTAATGACGGTATCATAAATGCCATAAATGAATGAACAATACTATCTTCGTCTTCAGGGGCTGTTTTGGAGTTTATTTGCCCATAATGCTCTGCTGATTCTAGTACAAAAGCAGGCTATGGAGTTGTGGCTTTTTCTAGGAATTTGCTTCTACAATCACACAGAGATTGATGGACTCATAGAATATGAGCTAGGAGGGAGCCTGGGGGCGCTCTGCATTCAGCAATTTTACAGATGAGGAAATAGATTCCCAGAGAGATGAAAAGACTTGTTCAGAATTTCCCAGGTAATTAGTGACAGTGCCAGGAAAAGAATTTGGTTTTCCAGAAGCCTAATCTATTGTTCTTGTTTATCCACCTTTCTGGTTTAGGAAATAAAGATCATGACTGTGTATCCTAAGAGTTGTTCATCAAGATGAACTATTTCAAAATAGTGTAGCCTTTAAAGATGCATGGCTCCTCAGGGAAAGAAAAAATCAAAGTGTATGTATGAGGTGTAATTATGAGTAGGCAAGATTGCAGCTTGGAAGTGTGGGTAGTGTTAGCACTACCCACAGGGGTCTTCTAAGATAGCCCATAATTTTCCCCAATTTTTGCTTTTCTCTCCCACTTGTTGGGGTAAAGTCAGATGACATTTTCTTACTTTTGTACATGGTTTTCTTTTAGAACAATGTATTCCATCCTTACCCATGTTCGGTCAAATTCACTTCCATGTGCTCCTCTTACATATACATTTTGGAGTTATTCCTGAGAGGTATAACCAAACTTTTTCCTCACATGTTTATGCAAATTGTAGGAGATTCCAAGAATTTAGGAAGCAATGCATTGTGTGTGTGTGTGTGTGTGTGTGTGGCTTATATGTAAGCTTTGGAAATTAGATGATAACAAACATTTAAAAAGGGCCAAATACATGTATTGTTTGTTGCAAGTACACAGCCATATTTCTGAATATGGCTAGTTTGTTGGCTTTTATTGACTTACATGGTGCAATTCATTCTTTTTGTATTGATCTGAAACATTCCAAGAGGCCAAGAGCAGTCACAATCCTTGTTCTACAAAACACTGCATTTCTTTCCACCACCCAGCCATAAACTTACAAGAAAAATAAAAGTGAGTAAGGCAAAGATTCCTAGGTCAATTAGCTAGTAGTATTCAGTATTAGTTAACTGTGCCAACCCTAAATCAGTTAACTCTCTTTCAGAGCCTCTGTTATAACATGAAATTTGTTGTGCATGTCTAGGTTTAGCTGTGATACTCTTTACATGCTATGAATGGGTTCTATAATTTTGCCTTTCCTTTCTTCCTTATACAGTCATATCTCTCAGACATCCATAGTAGTTTAAAAAAGAGCTAATGTATGTGTGAGAGAGAAAGACAGAGGCACAGACAGACAGACATACAGACAGACCGACCAGACAATAGAAGAAAGCCCTTTGACTATAGTTTCTGGCTGAACAAGAGAATATTAGAAAAGCTGTGACCTGCAAGTGTTCATAAACTGTTATCTCCCCCTGGGATAAGTCGGAGTGGCCATTTCACTGTGATATAACTCAGAGTGTTCATTAAAAATTCATTCAAGGCTAAATCATATCACTGAACAATGAGTATGAAGGCCCAGATCTGCGTGTCAAAGACAGGAGGCCATATCAGGGCCCGGTTGGTTGCTTTATTTAGTAGGGACTGTGTCAGGCAGACAAGGGGAATGGGAGGTTTCCTTGGAGGCTTTTGTGATGCCTTGTGCTTCTTCGAGGGGCTCAGTTAGAATAATCAGAGGCCTTGGGAAATTCACACGGTTTGGCGGTGCTGTGATCCATCATCATCCATCATACTTGTGCTTAGGTGACTGGGGAGCCAAATACCAGGCCGGTGGGGCGGCCGAGCCCTGCTCAGCACAGAGCACTCTCCAGTCTGCAGGGCAGAGCTCCCAGAAGCCTGTGAGCAGGTTGGAGGGGGCTGCAGGGATCAGCCGGCCCTTGGGGGCTTCCTCTTGTACTAGCCCCCATTGTCTAGGAGCAGGAAGTAACTGTACTGTCTTTTGGAAGTTTCTTGATTATTTCTTTGGATTTTCTCTGCTTATTTCATCTTTTCCTGGGTTTGCTTATAGTTATTTCTAAGTTATTTTCAGTTTGTTTACTGGTAGCCCTTCACTTTAATTTTTAGCTTTCTAGATTATTTGTGGTTCAGTCTTTCTTTGGTATTTCCATTGTGAAAAGGATTGGATTTTGGCATCTCAAAATCCAAAGTAAGGCTTGTGTAGGTAGTGCTTGCTGTATGTTTTTCTCAGTGTATATTTGTGTATGGGCTGTATGCAAGCAATGAATAAAACCTCTGTATATTTCTTATGTCCTTAGAAATTATTTCCCCAAACTCCTCTTTTTAACTGTATTTCTTTTAGGAAGACTTAAAAAAATATTTTTACTAGTACATCATTACAGGACATAATAATTATATTCACCCTAAGGAATCAGTACATCCACAAAAGCTTTAGGAAGAATTTTTAAATAAATGTTTTCTCTTAAGTCAAGAGGCTGGGGTCTCATTCTATACCAAAGCATTGATTGCAGAGTGATCTTGGGCCAGCCAGCCAGAGTCCTGTACACAGCCGGGCTGCTCAGCAGTGACTGAATTGTTCGTTTAGTTCCCAGGCAAAGAAAGTTGGCAGCCAAGTATGCACATTTTTTACCCATTTTCCATTTCGGTTTTTCTCCAGAAACTAGGGAAAGAATGAAGTCTAAGTATATGAACACATTCTGGCAAACTTGTAAATCTAGATTTTATGGTATTTATCATTTAAGAAAATGTTCTTAAAAATTTGCTTTTCTACCTTTCAGAGGGTTAATAGATTAATAGAGGGTTAGTACATTTAAAATACCAAAATGTAAAGGGGATTTTAATTTGATCTGGGTCTTACTCATTCAGGCCTATGTAATTAATATAGACTTTGCCATTTTGTTTTACTTAATTTTATTTAATTTGTTGGCTGTCAAATGGTAAATGAAAATCTGACCTAAAAGAGTCTATTGTCATTCTCTTTTGAGTCATGTAAATAGGTCATATTTTCAAAGGTCTTATAGTTAATTCTTATTTTTTTGTGTGCTTCTTAAAAATAAAAATCCAGGCAGAATTCCTAGAGTTATGTTGAAATTTCACTGCTTAGAGTTTGCTCTGTGGGGCCAGGAGATGGCTCAGTGGAATAAGAGCTTCCCTGGCAAGTGCAAGGGCCTGAGGTCAATTCCCGGTTCCACCAAAAAAAAAAAAGAATGAAAAGAGTTTGCAATGTATTAATTTATCGAATCTGTATTGTTAAGGTGTCTTGAAACTGTCTGATTGACATTTGTAGTTCAATTAAAAAAAAAAAACTGATACTACTGGTGTTTCGAAAGCAAAAAAAAAAAAAAAAGAATTTGCTTTGTGTGCATATGAGAAAATATGACTTATGAAAAGGTAGGTTAGGAGATATATATGTACTCTCTGATGCTATTATTTCCATGAGACTCTTGGAATATTCGTCCTAAATTAAAATGCTCATAAATAATATTAAATAATGATAAATAAAGCTCAACTCCTTATCTTTCCCTATTTTCTCCTTGCTCCTTTTCCTCACCACAAACAAACCAAAATGAAGAGACACAAACGTATAAGTAAATAATAAACAGATCAATTTGTCGCAGGAGGCACATAGGCTGCATGGCAGGCGACTAGGGAGCCACCTCATTCTATAGGGACTGGGAGTTCTGGTCGGAATATGTGCAGGGAAATGCATTGCATGGAGTGTTTATTTTGGAATTATATTGAAATTTCACTTCTTAGAATTTGGTTTAAAAAGTTATTTAAATAACCTTAACAGTATTGCAGAAATTGACATTAAAGTATTTTTTTCTGAAAGGTCAATGTATAACAGAAATTTTCTGATTAATTCCTATCAAAACTATTCAGATAACAAGATGTTTTAGAACCTTAAGAGTCTCACTCAAAGGCCGGCGAAATAGCTCAGTGGGTTAAGTGCCTGCTTTGGTGAGTGTAGGGACCAGGGTTTGATACAGCTGAGTCAGCCCTGCCCCTGGGCGTGCTGAGCCAGCAATCAAGTCTGGGTGTGGTAGCGCATGTATTTAATGCCAGTGCTGGGGAGGCTGAAAAACAGGAGGATCACTACGAGTCCAAATTGCGTAGTGGGACCCTGTACCAAATACATAAATGGGAAAGGTGGAAAATAAAAGAATCTCATTCAAGGAGTATGTAAGCAAAAAAAATATAAGCATTTTGTGACAGAGCGTACCTGAGCTAGGACTGAACTACTTGAAGTGCAGGAACATAAGAGGCTTTCAGTGACAGAGTACGGCCAGCCTGGGGAAGGTCTCCTTACATAACTGGCCTGGAATCTTTTCTAATTGAACATACAAGAAGCACATTTTCCCTCCTGCATTTGGCTGATCTTTCAATCCTCCTAGAGTTTTTGTGCAAGGGAAACTCTGCTGGTTCTGTAGTCTCATCATTCTCTAGTACCCAGTACTCTCCTGACCACCAAGGGCTTGTACTTTGGAGTTCAGCTTCCTAATCTTTCCTTCGTGTGTGGGTCAGTCCTCTATCTTCCTGGTTTTGTGAAGTGACTGACTTTGTGATGTTGATAACTGACTAGTGTAATGGTTTATTTTTGTCCCCACACCCTGCCTCACAGATTCTCTCAATTTTCCCACCTGAGGATTTCTGCATTCCTTCAGTCTTCATTGTCACTCCATTTTTTAATGCTTCCATGAATAATTCTCTTCCATTATCGAAGGGAGCTCTGACTGGTCTGTCTGCATTGCCATCCCTCCTAAAGTGCTCCTCCCCTTTGTGTCCTCTTTGAGTGATGATCATCCTATAAACCAGCTCTCTTCTTTCCAAGATCTGCTTCTGGTGCCATATTTTTAAAGAAAAAAGGCCAAACCCCAGAGCGTATAGAGGCCTTTGATTATCTGACTTTTTTTTCTGAACCAGGTATTGAACTCAGGTCCCTGTGCTTGCCAGGCAAGCACTTATTCTACTGAGATGTTTCCCAGGCCCCTATATGACTCTTTACAGCTATTTGATTGCATTTCTATCTACTGTCTTTCCCACTGGCCAGGAGCTTTCCTCTCTTACCTTGTTTTTGGGAAATTCCTTTGTAACCATCTTCAATTGGTTCTGCCCCTATGGGTATCATGACCTCTAGACAGCCTTTCCTAACATTTCCCACTCCCCAAAATTAATTTCTCTTTTTCTGTGCACCTTGAACATAGTTTGTCGATTGCAAATGCTGTATGTTATTTTTATGTCTTTCCACTGGAATGTTGCTCTTTGAGACCTGGAATGGGGCTAGTGACTTTGGATTTTGGCTTCTAGCAAGCCTATATCATGTCTGCGTAGCCCATAGTAAATTTTAAAATGCATGTTGAAAGGAATAAGTGCTTAATAGAACTGTTGGAGATGGCTTTGCTTTAACTCAAAGGATTGATGATAAATTGGATGAAATCTCAGGTTTGATGATAGATTGATCTGGGAAATATTTTTTTTGAGTAGAGGGACCAGGCTTAAGGCCAGCCTTGGTCCATCACATCTATGAGGATCAAGGGGCGGTAGTGTCTGGGCATCACGTGGTGTCTGGGCTTTGGCAGAGTGGAGACATCAGTGCTGATGGTGCCCAGATCCCAGCACTTAGCAGCAGACCCCATAGGTTATTAAAGCTGGGGGCCTATCTAGGAAGATTAGCTGCAGGAAGTGCTTTAACCACGGAGCAAACAGGCACTTGCTTGATTAGTACCTCAGACATGGCTATGGCACTCTGGTGTTCGGTTTCCATCTGAACCAGTGCTTGGATATTTGAGATCTGGAGCTTCAGTTCTAGCCTGACCTTGCATTTGATTTCTGAGTCTGTACACTAGCAATGGGCCTTTTCTTCTTTCTCTCATACTGGGTTACTCAGCAGTGAGTTGTGTGTCCCCTGATTTTGGACATTTGAAAAGGGATGTTGAGAATTAACCCATATGGTGTTTGTTTAGATGGCGAATCCTAAATGGCTTCTTCTACTGGGAGAACACAGTAGCAAATATATCTTTACAGTAATGTGTTTTAAATCAAAAGGGCTCCTTATTTTCCCCTATGTTTGAATGTGACATTCTTGATCATTCCAGACCCACCTGTCTGAGAACACAGGAATCAAAAACAGGAGTCACTCTCAAATTTCACCTCTATTTAATCCATCACAGAAACATACTGGCTTTTCACTGTATATATATAAAAAACCACACCAGGACATTTAAACAAAGTGACACAGATCATCAGCAGATCAACTGGGAATGACGGCTCAATCAAACAAATGTATGTTGAGAATTTCCACAGGGCAGCTTTCACAGCAGCCAAGCCAAATTTGTTTAGTATACATGAGTTAGCTGCTTAGGAACACTCACTCTGCTGTATGCCAGATGATGACTTTTCTAGGTAAACACCCATCTTGCAGCATATATCCATCTATGAAAGCACTGGCATGATTTTGATCTATTCTCTTGGACTCCTGAAATTATGACTTCATTCCGATGGCAGCCAAGTACCAAACCCACGCATGCACCATTTAGGCTAAAAAGGGGTGGGGGTGGGGCAGCACACTTATTTCAAAATGTAATATAACCATCCAAAAGGTAGGAGAAACTCCATAAAATCGACAGGCCATTTCACTTTTCTGACAAGCAATAAAGTAAGCATCATTAAAATGGATGTCAAATTATAGCGGCAGGGAAAATACCTACCTTGTTCTTGGTATTTGAAGTAGAATGTGGAGTATTTATCCTACCTCAGTTTAAACAGGGGGCTTTCATTTCTTTTGTGGGTAGGGAGTTGGGGGCTCTTTTATTAAATCTGAATTTGAGGATCAGATCCCAACTAAGTAAGAACATTTGGATTCCTCAGGAAAGGGCATTTTATTACTGGTCTTATTAATTCTTCTTTTTGAAATCCTTATTTTCTTTTTATAGATGTCACTTAAATAAGGACCTTGTTGAGAATAACTTTTAAGTGCAGAGCAAAAGAACAAAATTTTGAAAAATACCCCAAGCAAAACTTTCTGGTAGGATTTTCAAACTCTGTTTGCCATCCAGTCTGTTGTGAAATTCTGGCTTATGATGGACATTTTTTTTTTTTTTTTTTTTTTTTCAGAACCGGGGATTGAACTCAGGCCCTCGTGCTTGTCAGGGAAGCGGTTATTCCACTGAGCCATCTCCCCGGCCCCTGAGCCATCTCCCTGGTATTGAGCTTGGCTCTCTGGTTTATTAAGCAAAAGCTTCTATTCCTTGTTCTTTTCTCAATCTTGGGGAACATTTTCGAAGGGAAAGCTTAAAAACCTTGTTGGGCCAAAGAGTAATTATATGAGATTCAATGGAAGAGGCCAGTGTCTGACCTCTCTTAGAAGAGCCCTGGACACAAGATGCCCAAGCTAACTAGGGCACGTGTTTTGAATGGCTAGTAATTTGCACACCTTTCACAGAATAGCTCTTTCAATGGTGGCAATGACTTTTGTGGATAACAGCTTCCAGGAAGGAAATGTCCCATAAACAGGATTTTTAAAAGGTTGGTTCAGTTTGCATTTGAACTTCTAACTATGTTCCCAGCACTGGAGAAATCTAAAGGTACATCAGGCATATACCTCACCTTAAGTAGCTGCAAATCAAAACAAAGAGACAAGAAGAAGTGAATTGTAATAGCACAGGACAAATAATAGGATGTGTCCTGAGGTACAGCTTATAGGCGGGGTGATCCTCAGGGAAGCTCAGTGTGGCTGAGGAGGGGGTGGACATGATGAGTGGGAATGCTTAGCAGATGAAAAAGCATCTATGCTGGATCTGAAAGAGTTTGGATGTGCAGTTCTTAAATGTTGCCTCCTGTAGGAGGCCTTCTCTATACAAGGCAGTGTCCCAGTCCCACATTTTCCCTGTTTTACTTTTTTCTATGGAATGATCTCATGTGCCTGATCTATGTTTTGGTTACTCTTCCTTTGTGGCCACCAGGCTGTGAGGTTCAGGAGAGCAAGCAAATTGCTTGTCTTGCTTGGTACTATGCTGTTAGGTCTCAGCATAGTAGGAAGTTGTCACCAGGGTGGGCAGAGTGAGATGAGAAGAATATTCTAGATTAAAAGGCTGACAGATAAGTCAAGTGGCTCAGAATTTTCATGACATGGAATAAATTCCTATAATTAGATTACATAAGGAACTAAAGGCATAAATTAGGCAAATTGTGTATAATCACTCAATAAAACAACAAAATGAAACCTCTCTGAAGGTCCCAGAAAGCCTAATTTTTGTAAAGAACTGTAGTCCTGTAACTTTTGTTTTTCTTTAAATAAAAATGAGTGTTAGTCTTGGTAACTCTTCCCCAAGGAAGAGAGAGAACCTTCTTGGGGAAGTAGTGTACCTTTAACAAGATATATTCATCTGTGAATTTGGGTTCTGTGCCTTTATCTAGGCTTTTAAAATGACATTGTGGAAAGTTTTTCTTATTATTCTTGTGGATACTAAGATGACTAATTGGAGGATAGTGGTGCATGCCTGTAAGCCCAGCACTCTAAAGGCTGAGGTCAAGCACAGCCTTGTAGATTTAGCAATTTAGGGAGACTCTGTCTCAAAACAAAATCAAACTCATCTAAAATAAAGAGCCGGAGATGTGGCTTAGTGCAGAGGTCCTCACTTCAATCCTCATTACTGAAAAAGAAGATTATACATGATAATATGTTATTTTTATGCCCCTAAATTTGTATCAGTCTTTAAATCCATAAACAATTATTGATAGTGCACACAGAACTTGAATGACTTGAGTTTGGGAAAGAATAATAGGAAGACAGTAAGGATTGATTGTAAACAAAAGATTTTGTTTAAACATAAATAAAAGACAAAGACAATAGCCTGCCATGCTGCCACATATATTTAACTACTCCTATAATGTAAATTGTTTGCAGTCCAAAGAAAACTATTTATCAAATTAGTTCCCAGGTACTGGGATGAGCCAGAAGCTTTCCAAGTGTTGATTGATCACTCACTGCTAGTGTGCACTAGAGTTACACAGGCACTCCCAAACCAACAGTTTGGAAGACACTGACACAAGACTGGGAACAAAGACTGGAATGTGAGGGTAGCAGTTGCCTTCTGTTGCAGTAAATGCCTCAGCTGACATTCACAGAACGTCTAGAAGTATGGCCTGGTAAGAATACAGAAAGAGCTGTAGAAGGCGTTTACATGTATTTTCACTCTCCAAGAATGTGCTAATTTTTGCTTTACTATAACAGAGCATTGAGAGAATAGCGGTGGGGTTTTCCTATCTCCACACCCACTGAAGTTCAAATTCTTGAGAACATTATCTTGGCAGTGCAGTGTCTATGTGGCCAGAGAGCTCCTGATGTTTGTTCGTCAGCCCAACCTGTAAAGCAGTTTTGGAGGCTTACCAATTGCACTTAGTAATGGAAGTGCCTACAGAATTCTTCTTGGCCATTTTCTTGGGTGTTTCAAGCTATGAATTCCTTTTGAAGTGATGAAATGGATTGTTTGTAGGCAGAATTGAAGTGCTCTACCATGGAGATAGGAAAACAGATAAATTATTCCTATGGATGCCCCATCCACACACTCAACTTGGGGTTGAAACCATGCAATAGGTTTTCACTGCTCACTATCAAGTATTTTTCATTGTTCAATTGCCAATAAAATATTTACATGTAATAATACAATATTCTCCAAACATGAGTAGTTCAGGCATTTTCTTGCATCGTTGCAACTGTAGTAGGGTGTACTCAAGATGAGTATTTTGCACTATTGATATCTCTTAAAAGTTCATTTCAATAACTATCTGGAAAGATTTATTAATGGGAAGTGGTGGAGGATTATTTATGAGTCTTTCCACCATCTTGGTTATCTAATGTATGTAGACTTGAAAAGTATTGCCTTCTAAGGTATATCACTTAAAACCTAGAGTCATGAGCCCTTCCCTTATGAATCATGAAAATGACTATTGGCAATTGTAATTTTCTGTATAAATTGTAAGAAAGATGCATTATTGAAGGCACTATTATGATTTTTAAGGCAACTTGATGCCATAAGTGTTATTCAAAGCCAGTGTTGTTCTAAAGGATAAATGTGAGCTATATATTAAATTAAAATCTTATAAAAGTTACATTAAAGCAAAGGAAAAATAAATAGGTGAAATTAATTTTACTAATATATTGTATTTAACCCAATGCCCCAAATTATATCATTGCAGTGCACAATCAATGTGAACACATTACATGTTTTATATTTTTGTTACCAAGTTTTTTTTTTTTGGTGGAACCGGGGATTGAACTCAGGCCCTTGCAGTTGCCAGGGAAGAATGTTGCCACTGAGCCATCTCCCCAGCCCCTATATCAAGTTTTATTATCAGGTTTTACCATATTTTAATTTGGGGTGGCCACATCTCAGGGACTCAGTTGTCACATTTGGCTTGTGGCATTATATTTTATATGGTACGGTATTATGTGATATGTAACGATTCCCCTACCTAAGATTTCTTTATTGGTAGTTGTAGAAATTCCATACAACTTATAGTTTAAAAATAAGCTCTATACAAATTTTGATGCATGGCCTTGTTTGGTAATAGATATTTTAATGTTTGAACTTCTCTGATTCATTTATGCATTCTTTATCCATTTAAGAAATATTTCTCAAACATTTCCTATATGCCAAGTGCCGTATGTGGCACTTCAGATGCAATGGTAAAGAAAGAAGACAGGTTGCCTAACCTGGAAAGGCTAGGGTTCCCTAGGCTGAGGTTCCCTAACCTGTGAGGCATACCTGCTACCTTAGATAAGCTGTGGCTGCAATAAATGTTGATATTTGATATTGGCTTACTAGGCTCCCTTTTTTTTTGAAGACTCAGTAAAAACTCTTGAGAAGACACAAATATAGGTTATCTCATTTAGGACATATTCTTCTTATAACTAATATATTTGAAGAGGTTTCAATGAGAGGTAACCATGATACTGTGAACTGCTTACCTTTAGTTAAATCCATCTATTAATGTCTTTTGAGACTGGTGTGTGTATGTGTGTGTGTGTGTGTGTGTGTGTGTGTGTGTGTACATACAATTGTGTATAGATTTGGCTTGAGCTTTTTCTTGTCCAGGAGGGGTAATTTCATTGTATCATTGAAGAGAAAAAGAGCACAATTGGTAGGATGCCTTTTGAATACTTGCATCCCCATTCAAAGAAGGAAGAAAAGAGATGACTCGTTATTTCAGCAGAATTGTTTTGCTTTGGTTGATAGTTTTAAGTCAATTAAAATCACATCGAATTGTTATTATATGTCGGAAACTTTTCTAGATTCTGAGGATTTTGCTGTCTGTCAGGTGCCTGTACCGTTTGCCTTCATCACCTTGCAGTCTAATGGGTTTCGGTGAGGTAAACCTCAATAATGGTTCCACTTGGGGGTCACTTGAATTTGGGGTGTACCAATTGTGTGATCTTTCTGGAACTCACCAAATATTTACCCAAGTTTGTGTTGTTGCTATTGTTTATCTTGTGTTGTGCCTATATTTTCAAGTATACAATGGTGCTTCTTGGAAGAATTTATGTAATGCCTTTCTTTTCTACCTACAAGAAAGAAAGTTTGCTCAGCTGGTTTTTCTTCAGCCATGCATTTTCATTTGACCCTTTAAGCTTTCTAAACTTTGAAGAAAAATGCAGAGATGTCCTACTGTTTGAAATGGTGTAGAGATTCAGGAGGATTAATTTAAAAATTCATAAATCCTTTGTACTATGCAAATTAATGACCTGTGACTTTTTTCCAGGTGACTTATTTTGACTTAACTATGTCCAAATAAATGTGTTTATATAGGAGAGCTCAGTGCTACCCAAACCTGACATATTAAGCATCCCCTATGGCTCCTAACATGTACCAGGGACATGGACCACCCTCTGTTTTCTCATTATGCCAAATAATGGAAAGTGGAAATCACACTAATCCTTCCTTCAGTGTCTGCTGTACCTCTGCACATATGATAAACTCAATCCAATTAAAAGTCATTACCTCTCTAAGGCTCGGTCACAATCTATAATCCTTTGTTTCACAATCCCTTCGATTATCCACCTTCATCACAATTAGAATTTTTAAACTATCTTCTATTTCACTTTTTATTAATGAAAAGGAATATTACATTTAACATTGAACATTGCAGACTATAAGTATTTGACTCTGTTTAATGCAGATTTTAATAGTTAATTCTTCCTGGACATTTGTCTTATCTCTCTGATAAGATTGTAAATCCTCAAAAATCAATGATTTTACTTTCTTCTTCTGCATGAGCCCCCATGGAGCTTGGCGTGTAGAAGTCTTGTGGACTGAATGATTAACATTTTGTGGCATGACGTTGGATCTGTTTTGGGTCAATGTTGCTAAGAATTAATAGTGCCAATGTATTAAAAAGTGGAATATAGGCATAATATAATAACAGAAAGAACAAAGGTTATAAAAACATGAAGTTCACTATAATGGAATTATTCTGTACATATTGTGTAGCTTTCTTGTCTCTAGTATAATTCCTCAACATTTTATCAGACTAGAGGCTCCCTGACCTGAGTAGAACAAGAGTCACTTGGAAAAGCAGCAACCTTATTGTTCTCTGGTGCTCCTGGTGCTTCAAACTCCTCATCCGATGGCAGACATTTTATCATCATAATATGCACATATGTCTATAGTAGTCAAAGTTACTTAACAGAAAACCAGTCTTCCCTTGAAGCACATCATCATACCTGGGTCAACTAGAACTATTGCTGCTGTCTGCAGCAACTTCTGAGTCCATCTAGAAGAATGTTATGGTTGGGTCAGGGCTGGTGAGACTTTCATTGACATCATCAGTAGTGCCACGGAATTCGCACTACAACTACGGTGTTTTCAGCAAAGCAGATCAAGCAGAAACACATTTTCCTCGGTTATGACACAGAAGCTCCCCGCTTCCCCACACAGTGTTCTTTCAGCTCATTTTGTAATAGAAATGTCAGCATGTTGTTTTACAACCTGTTGGATCCATTTTTTTCAATGAGTTCTTTAGAAGCAGCAACAGCAAGATTAAATAATTCCAATTTTGTCCTTAGATTACTAAGAATAATTTGGTGATATTTGGAAATAAATGCAAGCAGCAATGATATTTCCACCATTACTAAAATAATATGATTCTTCAAAAATTTAGCACATGAAGTCAGCCCTTTGTTTTGTGGAGAGGTGGTTCCTGGACTCTGTTATAGAAGAAGATCTGTATGTGCTCCTCTCTTACATAAAATAGTACAGTACTTGCATACTACACATGTCCTCCATGTACTTTAAATCATTTCTAGATTACTTGTAATGCCTAATACAATGTAACTGCTATAAAAATACTTGTTACACTATAGTGTTTGGGGAATAATGACAAGAAGAAAAACTGTGCATACTTTTTACAAGACATAATTTTGTTTTCCAAATGTTTTCTGTCTGCAGTTGGTTCAATCTGTGGATGTGGATCCTATGACTAAAAAGGACTGTTTGTATGTGATTTTCATCAGGCTAAGACTAGAGATTCTAGATGATTGGGGTGTCCAGTTGTAGAACTAGTCAAATGAAATCCCCTTTTGAAAATCATTTATGTGTGTATGTATGTATGTATGTATTTGGTATGAGTCTCACTACACATCTCAGACGTATAGTGATCCTCCTGCCTCAGCATCCCCACCCCTGGGATTACAGGTGTGCACCACCATGCCAGCATGGCATGTGGTGCCAGGGATTGAACCTGGATCCCTGTACTTGCCAGCCAGGCATTTAGACAGAGAGCTATCTCCTTGGCCCCAATGCAACCTTTTGATACTTATCCCTCTTCCTAACTTTATCATAGACCCATTTTACTGTATCACCTGGTACCTACAACCCTCTCTTTCTTCACCATTGAATACTTAGCTACTTGAAGCAAAGTTTTCACCCTGATCAATTCTATATCTGTCCTTCACCTTTAGCGTGGTTCCATTTGAAACCACACAAATAACTATTTTGGGGAGGACAAATGAAAAACTGTGAGGGGGGGGGCATCCTTAGTCAAGGCACTGCCCTCCACACCTCAGTCATCCAGTTCTTTGTTTAGTAGTTAAAGAAATGACCACTGGTGTAGTCTGTTCATAAAATTTCAATTGGATGTGCAACTGATGCCATCACACAAACAGGCAACGTCTGAACCATCTGTTTAGTCCTCCTCTTTTCATAGGATGTAGCCTACCGAAGAGTTTGAAAGTCAAATGTGTATTTATTCCACGGAGGAAACTTTATCAACCAGTGCAGAAGTTTACTGGCACTCGCTTGTGATATAATGGGTAGTTTGAATCCTGCTAACTGCAAATAGTTTTTCTGCAGTGTTTATGATTGCGATAGAGTTTAGTGAAGCAGAGGCGCAGATAACATATTTCAACAAAAACTTATTGTACTAGAGTCATAAATAAATTAGACCCCATTTATAAATAAATTTAGTTTTTGCCAGCAAGCATTTATAATCTCTCTTGCTGCAAACTACAGTAATTTATAGAGAAGGGGTCCTGAATGCCTTTTTGAAAAAGTCAGTTGTCTTTAGGAGGCAGTGTCTGGTGCCCGTCAAGTGTCTTAGGCTGTGTGACTCAATTAGACATGAAGGATACTGTACAGACCACCTAACGCTACTAGTTATTGTACACATTGATAATGACAATTTCCAGAGACCATACATAGTTTGGTAGTCTATGAAGTTGTCATATTATATCATTCCCTTAAATACCTAGCTTGTGTTACCACTTAACAATGTTGAAATTACCCCTTCTCAAAGCATAAGTGCTATTGGTGTATGTATACACACTTACACAGCACATCTGTTCATATTTTTCTGAAAACATATCAAAGTGTAGAATGCTTTCTCAAGTGAAAAAGAAACTTTCTTTTATGTTTTTCAATGCCATTCTCTCCTCTCCTATGGTTATGAATGATTTTATGTTTAATATGATGTGGTATTGGGAAATTCAATATGGGAACCTTTGGAGCTCAGAATGGGGCAGCAAATCGCCTTGCTTGGCAACATCTAAACTTATTTTACATTGCAGTTATTGTATTTGCAGTGGGGTAGAGTCCAGCTGATGTTAGCCAAACCAAGGAAAATTTCCCACAGAATTATTTTAAGATCAAAAGTTGTTGTTGTCTTCTAGTTAACAAACCTTGCGGATGACAAGGGCCATTGCTCATTTTCAAATGAAGCCTAATTTTGAAACTAACAAAATTTCATTCTTTTGACACTCTCTGCTTTTCATCAGACCAAGAGTATGGGCTAGTCAGTGTTTAATTGCTTGTTCACATTTCTTTTTCTCGGCAAGCCATTGCTATGACTCCCTCTTCTGCCAAACGTGCATAATTCTTTTCTTTTCTTTACGTGGAGTTCCTGACTGTGAGAGAGCATTTCTGTCTTGTAGCAGTAAGGAAGGATCTGCATGAAGCCTGCCGTGAGAGTGAATGTAAACACAGTTACACTTTTTATTCCTTCTGCACACCTCTGTTTGTTTACCATATCATAGAAAGCAGACCTTGTTCTCCTCTACCTTTTGATTTTCTTCTTTTGAGGGCAATTTGGAATGTTTTCACCCAGGGTACATTAGAATTCAGCCTGCTTGCTAGAGAATGCATTTCTCCACCTCTTTCGTTTAGTCTATAGCTCCTGGGTTTTGGTCTCTCCTTTGGAGGCAAGAAGGAGCTCTGCCAAAAGCCACCAAGCCACACTTAGGTAATTATAATAAACAAGTTGGGGCTCTCATTTCACATGCGGAGCTGCATGAAGCAGAGCTGCGGTCAGAGGGATCCCAGTTGCTCTTCCATTAGCAATGGCACATTAATGCTCCCTCATGTCTCTGTCTACCTTTAAATACTTTTTCCAAAGGAAGCAAATCAGGTCATTCTTGACCATGTGAAGGGATGTTGCTTTCTTCTGAAACCACCATCAACAACATACACAAATTAGAGGCAGTAAACCACACGTTCTGCCCACACATAAACCACAGCCCTCACCAGAGGGCAGTCTACTTAATGTGAGAATAACAGCCCGGTTTTATAAGGCTCTACCGAGAATAAATTCCAGTTTCACTGGTTAGAGCACAGCGAGACAGCCAGAATACAGACTCTCCCAGGTTACATGTTGGGAGAGAAGCAACCAATTTTCAAAGTGTCTTTCCAGGAAATATGTTTTATGAGCTTTGGGTACACCAAACTTTGACTGCCTTTTGGTTTTCATAATATAGAAGAAGTAGAATTGTTTTTATGGAAAAGACTAGGGGATGAGCTTGTTCAGGAAGTTTCTTTTAAGGATTGGGGAACTGGGACTCCAAAGATCAATGATGTTTGAAGCCTCTCAAGATTCTGCCAGGGCTCAGTGACATTGCCAAATGCAGCCCTCTCCTCCAGGGTTTGTGCCAGCCCTGCTTTCCCAAGCACGAGTGGCAGCATGGTTTATGGTCCCCCATCTTGACCCATATGGGAGTTGTAAAGTATTCTCTATACCTTCCTGATGCTGATACACTTCCTTTCTTGACAATGGCTAGTCCTCAGCTAACATGTCCAGCCCTAAACTAATGTGTTCCGTCATCAGTAAATTCCTGCCTGTGATAGTCTTTTCTTAAATACCTGTTTAAACAGTAATTTAGATAAGAGTGTCCCATTTGTGTGCAACAGGAAATGCCTGCCTTCTTTTAGATACGCTGGCAAATAATTACTGTAGATATGGCTTGAATGCTGAAAGGCTGTACACTGGTCATTTCAGACTGCCTGAGGAGCAACCACCCAGTCTGCCACGACATAAATACATGGCATTTCTGCTTGACTCTAAATGAATCTGAAGGAAAATTGCTTTGAGTATATAAAAAGCTTACAAAAAAAAAAAGCCATCAGGTCAAAGGTTGCCAAAAGTCTCTTAAAAATTTGTCTCTCCAAAAGACAAAGTTGAGGCACATGATTGTAATGTAACAGAAATGCTATCTGATACATGATAAGTCTGTTCCTACCTGGCCATTCCAGTGGGTATTGGTGGCTGTAGCTTCCTAATAGCAGAAGAAGGCAAACATTAACCAGCTCATGTTTTTTCTTGGAATACTACTTACAGAAGTTTAAGGTCTTATTTTAGCCATTTTAGATTCCATAACTAGATACTAAAAGACTGCCTTAACTATGAATGTTCTAGAACTTTCCTTCCCATAACCATTTAAATAAAGCTTTGTTTTATCTCTGAAAAGAAACTACTGAAATAGGCAGGTATATTGCATAATAGCTCAGGAGCTACCAGTTTAATTCCCAAATCATCCTTGTTCAGTGCAATGCCTGTGAAATTCCTAGGACAGTGGAAAAACTTTTTACCAAATTTAAAAACCACAGTGCACAAAAGGGTTATGCTACAATACTATGAGAAAAATAAACACTTGCTCATTGATTTAGTCCTCTAATTTCAGTTCATGTGATATCCTCTGCCATTTCCCTTCCTACTTTGTTTTTAAATTCTTTTCCATTATGTCTTCCTGACAACTCATAAATAAATATTGTTAGGAAACATGGGGCAGCAGTGGCCCATAAGGAAGAGACGGACTAGGATGGCACAAGGAAGTGGCAAACACTAGAAATGCAAGGAAGCTTAGGTCTTTAAAAAATTCCATGTGTCATGTCATGTTGATGGATTATTTCTCAAGTATAAAATGGTGTCTAGACTATTATGAATGCTACACGTGGAGTGCATTGTCTGTGGAAGTCTGCTTTCTTCTCACCCCTGTTTGGAGGCAGGAGGTATTGAAAACTATGTTGATGGAAGCTTCCGAGTATAGTCGATACATTCATTTTCTAAGCCCAAGCCTATGAATCCTCAGCATAGTCCTCAATAGCTTGTGTAAGTTAGTTTCCTGGAAGTTCATTTTCCTTACTAGTTCTCTTCTTCATTTTGTTGGAATCTTAAATTTTGTTATCTTGGGGCCATTCTCACAGATTTTGTTATCTTGCTGGCCAGTTCACAGGCCCCTTCTTTGTTCTGTTAATGCATCTGGCATTACTTGGGCTCCACAACTCGTTCCCAATTTCAGAGCGAGTTTATTGGGTCTGTTGCAGAGAGCTGGACTCTGAAGTCCTCAGGTTTCTCACAAACAGGCCTCTGTCATTGCTTTGGAATTGTCCTAAGGAGGGAAGAAGAGCATGTCCGGTTTTAATTTTGGAAGGAAATTGATGTCTTCCCCCTCCCCCACGGCCACTGTTGAGCCGACATTGACTCATGGACTCGTGCTTGCGTGCTCATATCCTACAGTGTGTCCCTGGTAGGGCTCTGAGGTTTGGCTGGCCTCTTCTCCTAAAGCTGGGCACACATTCCCTGCTTGCAGCCACGTGTAATCCTTCCTGTCTGCTTGCGAGTTGGGCACAAAGTACGGCACTCGGGCCCACCCTCTTCTTTAGTAGCAATTAACCTTTACTACAGAGCTTCCTTTGAAGTTTGCTCATGTTTTTATTACAAAACAGCAATGAGGAACATAATGGGGGGAAATGTCTAAATTTCTGAGTTACCTAATCAGTTCGATTCCCCAGTTGGGCTCCTTTTGGCAGTTGTTTCACCTACTTACAATCTCAGTCAGTCTGCCTTGAATCCCGCACATGTTTCTGTCTCAGTCTATTTTTAAGATTAGAAAGCTGTTAGACACCTCCCCATATCTCTGTCTCTGTCTCTGTCTGTCTGTCTGTCTGTCTGTCTCACACACCCATGCACACACACTACAAAGGCATGAATGTATGTACTATGTGTACACATACGTGTACAGCTTAGTCTAATTTATTAATGACAGGTCAGTCTTCCCTTATAATTAAGTTATTGTGATATGGTTAAATTAATATTAACCTATTTAGTTGCTGAATATTTTCTAGCAAGGAATTAATGTGAAAAGTAGAAAGGAAAATTATTTATGCTATTAATGATGATGCTGAGTGATAAATATCACAATGGGTACTTAAATGCTGTTGATAGCGAAACCCAGGATTTTGAATGACATCTGCCCAGAAGATTTGCAGTTAAACTAAGAAAAAAGGCCAAAAGAAACAAATGGTGAGTTATGTGAAACCCACAAAAAGAGAAGGCATTTTAGGCCAGGCTTGCAAATAAAGAACCAAAGAATTATGAGTGCAATGGAATTTTTTTTCTAGTCTGCCACTCATAGGAGCTCAAGTAAGTGAAATCATTTTTCTCTGCTTTTCACTCAGAAGTGAATCATTGGTAACCCAAGGTTGGTAGAAAATCAACTATGTAACTCAAAGAACAGAGTCTTTGAGTTTTAAGAGTCTTTTAACTTAGAAAAGGTAAAGACATTTTAAGAAAAATGTTTAGATCATAAAAGTTAAAAAAAATCTCTGAAAACGTGAAGTGGCAAATTACTGGAGAATTAATGAAACCTTTACTATTTCTTTATCAGCAGTAAGATAGAAATAAAGCCCAATTGAGAGCACAAAGTCAAGAGTAAGAAGTATGAATGACAAATTATTTTTCTATCAGTAATCAGTGAGATATAAACAAAAGAAGCAGTCTAGGTAGAATTTTCTCTATTATGTTTATAAACATGGAAACAAAGAATTAACAATAAATGCTAGTATGGTTTGAAGGAATATAAATTAGTATACACTTTGGAAAAATAAGTTTTTGTTTTGTTTGCTTTCATAGGACTCTAACCTGAGGAAATTGAAATAGATAAGTATTTATACTAAAGAGTATTTACTCCAATGATACTTATGTTGTTATAAAATTAACACAAATGCGGGGCAAATATTTCACTTATTGTGGATTCATATAATGGAATATTCTGCAGCAATTAAATGTAGTTTTAGAAAAGAGAAAAACATAAATTATTTATAATTATTAAATATAAAAGCTGAAGCAAATTATTCATAATGTAGCCATAATTTTGATGAAACAAACTTGGAAATATATGTTTAAATGAAAGAAAACTCAAGTGGCTTAAGAGGGAGAACTCTATTTGCATACTAGATTTGTTTCAACTTGCTGCAGACCCACTGCCTAGTACCCTTCAGTGTAATGTTCCACACTTGCAAAATGAAAAATTATTCTTTTCATTGTCATTTTTTTCTCTGGATTATAGTAAGTATAAAAATGATAAAAATACACTCAGCTGTAGAAATTATTAACATTGGCATTATCTCCGCAATTTTCCCTTGGAAGGTTCAGCTGTTTTCAAAGTAAAGCTCATCTCAAATGATCACCTATGCTAATTGCTGTAAAAGTCATGGAAATAACTATGATCCAATTGAAATATAGACTCTTGCTTGGTCTTCAGGGACATTACAATGCTTAAAATTTGACTTGGTTAAGTTGACTTTGAAGAGCATTTCCTAAGCCATCTGCCTCAAATCCAGCAGTAAGCTGGTCTTTCTGTCCTCATTCAGTGAATGACGTACCTAAAAGATGCACGAAGCAAATTACAGCAGCAGGCAGGCTGGCTGCAAGGAGTTCCAAGGATTATTTATGTTTATGGGACCATTGATGTATATAGCACTTTTTACTTGATACTCACCTATTGTAAATGGGCCTAATCTTTCAGTGTGATATCTGAGAAACGCTTTAATTAATTCGAGTTATAGCCCAGGTAAAAGACATACCAACTTTTCCCCAATAAGAGATTTAGTAGAGATATGATAATTAAAGTAGTTTGTCATTTTGATGAAATATTTTAGCAGCTTTTTGGATAGTTCTCACATTCAGGTTTTACGTTCAGATTCTTCTGGTTAGTAGCCTAGGAACACTTTGTCTCTGTAATCTTTTGGATTATGCATAAGGAATTTGTGGGTATCTGAGAGGTGGTAGGATCACTATGCCAGCAGGAGGGCAGAGATGTAATTATCTCTCTCCATTTTTTTTTAAAGATCTGAGATCATTTTGCTGGAACTGGAGTATGACTAATTTAAGTCTGTGAGGAAATGGGGAAGGAACTGTACTGGGAGTTACTGGAAGAATAACTATCTATTTATTTGGGTACTTTTTGTTTCCTTTGTAGTTGGAGAAATCTATAAATTGCATGATATCTTCTAGTGTGCCCCAATTTTTGAGAGGAGCAAAGTCAGCATACTGGGGAATAAATCCGCGTAAAATTTATAATATCGTTTTGTATTTGCAGTAGTTGAAAGTTACCATTCTAGATGAATTTTTAAAAATTAATTAAGCATGTTTTTGAGATGGGGTCTCATTATGGTGTCCAGGCTAATCTTGAACTCCTGGGCTGAAGCAATCCTCCTGCATCAATCTCTAGTAGCTAGAACCACAGGCATGAGCCGCAGTATAGACTTAGAGAAATGTATTTATATTTTTTCAAGTGTATAAAGACTGTCAGTGAAGTTTTGAATATTAGGTTGAAGTGCAAAATCTCCCTGTTAGGGGGAATTAGATAGAATTTATTAAATATATTTGGAATCTGGAATATATTTCTCTGATATTTCTTAATGCTCTTAAAATATTCATTTTGATGAGCTTGGAGAAAAGTTTCTGATATACTATGCTCTATTTCTGTGCTTTTAATGTACATTCTAGGATTGAAATAGTTTCCTACATTTGGTAGGAAAATATTGATTTGGCATAATAGCTCAATAAAAGTATATGTGAGGTTAATTATCTATTTAACAAGTATTTGCTAAACATTTAGATGTGCACATCTCTTGGAGAATTCCCGAGAATTGAGGGCTCTAATACTGATTTTCCAGGGTTTGTTTCCTATTTGGGAATAAAACAATCACCCATTAAACTGTATGCAGCAATAAACTGAGGTATGAAATTATGCAAGAATTAAAGGACAGGCGATTTTGTGTTAGATTGGATGTGGGGCAGAGATCAAATTGCCCACACCATGGAAAGCTGATTTAGCTTACAAGAGTGGGGTCGCCTGATTCTGGCATGGACGCTTCTGTTGAGGAGCTCTGAGAATCAGATAGAAAGGGTGAGTGGTTTCAGAATGAGGGAAAATGTTTTTCCAAGTTGAAGAACTATTGGAGCCTGGTGAACAGGAAAATAGATGTTCTAGAAAGATAAACCCAGCAGCAGTGTGTTGGCTCAGGGTTGAGCAGGGAGTAAAAGGACCCATTGAGAGGATCATTAGAAAATTTAGGCATGAAAATGATTGAAAGAATTGGAGGAAGGTAAAAAATAATCTTCCAATAAAAGTGCAACGTTTAATGACTGAATAGACTAGAAGATGGAGAGAAAATTTTTGTTATTTTAAAGCTTTAGATATAATTAGAGGAAAGCTTAATCTTACTGGAAATAGGGAAGAGCAGAAGAAAACTGATTTGAGAGGTCATGATAATGTTTCAGATATTGGAATGTTGAACTTGAAAGATAATGAGTTTGTATGTTGAGAACCCATGTTCTATCAGCTTCAGGCTGGGCCTTTATGTGTTTTGAATGGCATTATCTCAAGGCTGGAATAAAAACCCATCCTTACAAGATAATTTCTGTTTACTTTTCATTTCATCAAATGTGAGGTGATGGAAGTCGGTTTGTGATGGGCAATTGGTAATGAGGATTGATTAATAAGCTAGAAATGATGTCTCTTATTTTCTAGCCCAGCAAACTATCTTGAAAAATTATAATAATAATTCACAGGACTGTAGTTTTGGTAGTCACAACCTAACCTGAAGTTCTTCCGGTCTTCCATCACTTCTGTTTCTTTCTGCTACATTTGAACCCTTGGGATTTGAATGGGAGGAACTTCATCTTACTCTTGGGTGGCTGATTGAAATCTGTCTCCTGGTAGTTTTAACCTTTTGATTTTAGTTCTCCCTTTTGAAGCTTTATAAACCTCGAGCTAGTTGGTATAACTTTGAGTTCATAATCCTTTTAGATGTGAAACATGTATGTATTTAAAATGACTGAAATCTCCTTCAACTGATAGAAAGTTCAAGCCGGTCACTACTCTTTTCCTTTCCTCTAGCCTGAGTCCCCCTGAATCTTGAGAAGGCCTTACATCTCACAAGTGCACAGTGGATGACAGATGTGGGCTGTACCACTTTGCAAAGTCCCCTGAGCCTTTGTGCACAGAGTCTAGGTTCCTCCTTACTTCCCCAAGCCTCACTCTCCAGCGTCTGGCTTCCTCTCAGGGGACTTACCTGTGCAGAAGACTATTTCTGTCACTTTTTAGTGTGGAGAAAAATTTTCTCTTTTTGGTGTGTCCAGAGGCACATCTTCTTTCCATTTTACTTCTGGAAAAACCATCTAATTTCTTTAATAATTTTGGTTTCAAAAAATATCCAGAAGAATTTCTAGCTTTGAGTCAGTAATTTTCTCCTCAGTGTGATTACTGAGGCAAGAAAATACCAAGGACTTGGTGACGTGTTTGAAACAGGAGTGGAAAAAGAGAAGCAACAAACGCAGATTTGTATTTACATAAACGGTCTTCCTCTTTTAATTTAAGCCTTATTGTACATGGCAGCCTTTGGAATCTTTGATGATTCTTTCATATTTATTTGAAGATTCCACTGATTGCTATAGCTTTCTGATAAATTGTATAATCCTGTCATGATCTGATTTGGGGGTTGTTTTTACACATGTGTATACTGTGAGTCTCTACTTTATGCAGACTGTAATAATTAAGCTTTTCATCATTGCCTGGATAGATAATGGATCAGGCTGGCCCATGCAAGTATTGCCAGTTGACGATTAGTTTGCTTGATTTGTGTTCACCACTGATAAACCATGGATATCATAAGTTCTACACCTTTCCTATCTGTGAATAATAGAAATTTTTAATGAAGGCAAATTTTAATAATAGTCTTCCCTCTGTAGTCTTGGAAGTAGAGCAACATGGAGAAGTATCTACCCTGGTGTAATGTTGTCTCTTCTATCAGTAGTTCACTAAGTTCTTATTTTTTCATAGGTAATGAGTGTATATATGGCAACTACCCTGAAATATCTTTGGAAGAAATGCCAGATGCAGATGGAGTAGCCAGCACTGCCTCCCTCAATATTCCAGAGCCGTGCTCCCCAGCCACCTCCAGTGACGCTTTCACTCCAAAGGAGAGCTCTCCTTACAAGGCTCCCATCTACATCCCTGATGACATCCCCATTCCCACCGAGTTTGAACTTCGAGAGTCAAATATGCCTGGAGCAGGACTAGGGATATGGACCAAAAGGAAGATTGAAGTAGGTGAGAAGTTTGGACCTTATGTGGGAGAGCAGAGGTCAAACCTGAGAGACCCCAGTTACGGATGGGAGGTAAGAGCATATTTTGTGCTGATACACACACACACACACACACACACACACACACACACACTTGCATCTGAAAAAAAGATTAATTATTTTTCATGGCCATAGAATTAACCAATTTCATTTGTTACAGTATGTCTTTTGCAATCTTACTTCTTGAATGAAACATTATTATGAGTTCCTAGCTTTTGTATACATTTAGTGTGTATATATATAATACATTATATATATATATATATATATATATATATATATATATATATATATATATATAATATATATATATATTGCATTTTCTGTGTTTTAAGACCCTGACAGCTTTGGTGGTTGTAATGGTATCAGAAGTTCTAGAAAATGTAGTCTTTAGCTGAAACACCAGTAGGCAATTTTGTGTGAGTCAGAAAGTGTTTTGGAGATGTGATTGACCTTTGCTTTGATAGTATTTCAGTGAGACAGAAATCAGATAAACTAGATTTATTTTGGTATGTTCTCTTAATATTTATGATCATTAATAGAATATCTGGTTAGCTTTTAAATATAAATAAATATGCAGTGCCTTCAGGACTTAATTTTAACCTTTTTCCTCTTGTTTTATATGCGTCCCCTTGTGAACTCTGTTCAAAATGCCATAATAAAACCAATTCCTGTTCAGAGCCTAAAATGCCAAAAGTTAAGATCAGGATTTAGTTTGATTGCAAATGAGAAATCTTTCCTTAGTTTTGTTTTCAGCCTCAGTCCCCATAAAGTTGTAGTTTAGCTACATTGCTTTTATACATGTGTATTGATGAGTTTTTTTTTTTTGAAAAATCATTGTAGCACTAACTGATATGTGAGTTGAACACGTTTTAAATCAAATGCGTACAAACTTTACGTCATTATTGTTCACCTTAATATAATGGCTATAAACATTCTAATAATAAGTAACTCATTAAACTTTTATTACAAAATCTCCAAAGTGAAACAACAAGTGTAGCACTGGTCAAGATTATCCAGAAGAGTCGGAATGAACTGAGGCTTAACCATGGAATCATTTTGCAATTACACGTTTGTTAAGTGCAGGCCTGTGCCTCTTTAGACATAATACTTGCTTATGTATTGGGAGGTGAGCCTGGAGACAATTCTGTATTCAGAAGAAATTTTTAAAATATTATTGTCTCCTTGGAGTGAAACGTTTTCAACACTTATATCGTCAAATATTTACTCTGAGAAATGCAAAACGATTTCTTTCTTTATGCCAAAACTGAGTTGTTTTTATTGCATGAAGTAGAAGACACCTTTCTAAGATAGTTTATTACTTTTTTGATGAACATCATGTATTTCTTCTCCTTCAACAATTCAGTTGATTAAGAATTCTGCAGTATTCTTTACCATGTTAATGCTTAGTCTCACTTTTGAGAATGTGGACTTTCAGTTTTGGAGCTATAAGAAACAGAACCAGGGAAAGGGATTTTTATGATCTTAGCAAATATATTCCAAGGAGGAGCAGTTGACTTCTTGACTCTTTCTTAGGTTTCTTTCAGTAATTGTTTTAAATCTCACCCCAGTTAATACAAAATCCAATCATGATCAAAAAAGCCATTTTCACCATGGCATCTCACCTGACTCCTGTATGCTCCCTTTAAATTGTTCCGATGTCAGCCAGGGGTGGTGGCACATACCTGGAATCCTAGCACTCTGAGAGGCTGAGGCAAGAGGATTGCTGTGAGTTCAAGGCCACTTTGAGTGCATAGTGAGTTCAAGGTCAGCTTCAACTACATAGTAGGACTATCTCAATTTTTTTTTTTTAATTTTCATATGTTTTTTTTTTCCTTTTGGCAGAACCAGGGATTGAACTCAAGGAAGCACTTATTCCACTGAGCCATCTCCCCGACTCATATGTGCTTTAAACTGTAACTAAATTACTGTCCTATTGGTTAGACAAGTAATTGCGATTTAACTTATAAGATCTCTCTTTTGGATAGTGCATTTTTTTTGATAAGCTGGGGGAGAAGACATCTCTTAGGCACTTTCAAAAATAAACAAGATCTAGATTCAGCAATCTGTGAGCAGTTACTGTGGTTTAGACTCCGCATTAACTATTTCTGCTACAGAAAATCTGTCTTTCATAACTGAACAAATCATTACCATCTCTTGTACTACCTTTGCTCTTTTCTTTCTGCACAGCTCCTCTTGTACATTTTTTTTTTTTTTTGTTTTAATAAACTGCATCACTATTGGTCTAGGCTTTCAAGACAAAAGCTGTGTCATGTTGCCAGTACTCTTTCCCTCAACTACAATGTCTACTGTAATAGTTTCCATATTTTTTTAAACATATTTAGTACAGGGTCTACAGGGTCTGCCTACGTGGATCAGACTTGTAGTGATCCTTCTGTTTTTAGCTTCCCAAGTGTTGGGATTACAGGCATGTGCCACTATGCCCAGTCTCAATCACCTCTCAGCGTGACCTGTGGGCAGGGCCAACATGGCACTTGGGGCATCGAACCCTGGTCCCTGCCTCTATCTAAACAGGTGCTTTAATCCTCTAAGCTATCTGGCTGGATCTATTTTCCACATTCTATCAAGCACTCATTCTTTATACAGTGTTCTTACCTACATGCCTTTCTTCTCCATCCTTAGAAAGTTTCTGTTCATTAAGTTTGCTTCTTTTGTGACACTACCCATGACCTTCCTAATAAAAATTTGGTACTATCTTAATTTTGTTCTGCCTGGAAAAGCGAATCAACTTACTAAAGGATTTAGAACATTCAGTATCCAGATTATTTGCTTAAAATCCCTAATAGAACAAGGTTTCCATTGGAGTTTGCGAAGCCAAGTTCTCTATGTGCAGTGTCTTGATTGTACTCCATAAATTTTTGTGGTATTGTGCAGTGCTCAGCACATTTTAAAAAATAAGTCTTTTTACTAAAAATACAAAAAAAAAAAATAGTTTGCTCTACTGCCTAACAAAAATATTGTAGACTTGGGAACTTAACTGAAATTTATTTTCTGAGAAATTCTTTTTTTTTTTTTTTTAAAACAATGCACACATTCTGTTTCTTTTATTACAGCCAGGCACAAGCAAACAAAAATAGCACATTAAATATGCATGTGCTTGTGCCAGAATGGTCCAGAAGACAAAACTAGCTAGGCAAATGGAAAATTCAGAAAATGGCTATTGGTTACATGAGTATTTGTTTTGTTATTATTTTATTATGACCTTCAAATTATTATTTATGTTGGATTCTATGCACATATGCTATGTTTATGCACAGTTCATAATTTCAACAAATCTAATGTTGAAACTTGTAAAATAACTTGAGTTGATCTAGTCTTCATTCTCATTTAGCTAGGATACCATGTGGCAGAAAGAACAAATAGCATATTATTAATATCTGATTTCAGAAGTCTTAACAGTGTAACAATGAATGAAGATTTTCTTTTTATTAATTAAGTGTATTGGTACATTTTAAATATATATAGTGATCACATACATAGAGACTTAGTACCTGCGCCTGATTTATTTCTATTTTTTCCCTATTCTCTTTTCCTCCCTTCAAACCCTCTTCCTCTTCTTATTTACAAGAACTTTATTTTTGTTTTTATTCTTTTTTCATTTTCTTTTCCTTTGTTTGTTCCTTTCTCCCTCCCTCTTCCCGTATTCTTCTTCCCAATTGGTTATTTTCTTCCTGTTTTGTCATATCTCATCGTCATTCTGGACTTCACCCACACTTGCAGTTTCTTACACTAGGGAAACAATTTTGAAGTCTATGAAGTTCCAGCTGGTTTGGTTGTTGGTGAGAGCTCTCTGCCTGGTTTTAAGACACCTACCTCTTTGCTTCCTTATTCCATCTTTATATGACCTTTCTTCAGTGTGGATATAGGGATGGAGAAAGGTGGAGAGGTGTAGGCAGTATGCGGGGAATCAGAGAAAGTGAGTGAGGGAGGAAGAAAGGGAGCGAGTGAGGGACAGAGAGGGCTCTCTGGTATCTCTTCTTATATGAACACTAACATTATTGACTCATGTCCCCATCCTTGTGTCATTATTTAATTTTTTTAAATACATTTGGTTGTTACAGGGTCTCACTACGCAGCTTGGACTCATAGTGATTCTCTTTTATTTAACTCAGATCAAGTGCAGTCCCTTTGGGGGTTACGGTTTCATCCTGTAACATAGATTTTCAACAAATAAAATGAGTAAGCTTCCTCTGAAGGAAGCAGGAAGGAGTAAGAACTGCAGTCTGTCTGTAGAGAAGCATAGAATAGAGAATTTAGGGACACACAATGAACTGCTCAAATTGAACTTGTTCTTGATTTATTATTTGACCAATGGATTAACAATAACTGCCCTGTGTCAGCAGTTGTTAGATAAGTAAAATTGGGTGAGTAAATAGTATGGTATTTTCAGAGAAAGTGTTCAAAAGAAAAAAAAGTGCCCAAATCCCAGCTCTTGGGAAGTGGTAAACAGGTAGATCACTATGAGTCTGATCAAGTAGTGAGACCCTGAATACCGTGTAGACTCCTTCCTAAAATACAGAAAAAAAAAAAGAAAGAAAAAACCCAAAAATGACACTACAAGGATATATTTTCTAAATTTTATTTAAATAATCTATATTTTATTTTTTCTGACCCTAGGAATCAAGGCACACTTGCTAGAAGGTGCTGTGCTATACCACTGAGCTATATCCCCAGCCCTTAAGTACTTTTTAAAAAGTCAATATGTTTTTCAAATAAGATATTCTGAAAAATCCATTAAGTATGTATATTAGATAAAGAGGATGTTTTAGAAAATATGATTTACAGATTGGATACATATTCAGATAAAATACAGCAGTACTTCCATTTACAACCTTAGCTTGTTTGATTTTGGAAAAGTTGGGCATGTTTGGTTTATGTTCAAAAGATGATCATGATTATGTTTGTCACCTGATGCAGAGTTTGTAAACAAAAACAAAATTGTGCTAAATGCTTCTGTTTGAAAACCGAATTGTTTGCAAACAAAAGCATTCATGAACTGACAATGTATTTCTGTGAGCCATCAATATCAGAAATGTCATTTGTATGGTTTTTCTTTCAAACCAGTGTTGGTCCACAACACAGATTTCACTTGACCTTAGCTCAAAAGGCCAAGAAGTGATCACAAGACAAATTCAAAATAGCATTAGAGTCAGGTAGTGACTGCCCTCTTACGATGTGTGCCATTTGCTTTGAACAAAAACATCTTCAGACTGTCTGAGAGTCTGGAGGACAGTAAGGCGTGATATTTTTCCTAGGTCATGAAGTGTAGAGTTACTGACTGAGCAGAAAACATCTCTTTAAAAAGTTTTGTTCTTTCAAGATGAGAGCTCTTTCCCTTGGAGAAATGACCACCACATGATGACGTGGAAACCTGGGGACAGGGCTGTGCAGAGCAGGCTTCAGCTGTGAGGCTTCTGAGACTCAGGTTCTCCTGGAGATTCTGTGTGCTAGTTGAGAGATTTGGAAAAAGTTACTTCATTCTTTGACCTTTGTATTTATAGTTAGCAAGAGGATAAAACTTATAACTATCCAGTTACATTTTTAAGGAAAAAAATCCAACATGGTATGTTAGGGTTTTTGTACAGAGCTGGTAAAAGTCACTAAATGTTAACAAGTACAGCTTGGCTGAAATACAGATCTAGCACAGGGTCATTAGCTTAGGCAAACACCGATAATTATATTTTACTGATTGATTTTAAGAAATTCTTCTTCTTCCTTCTTCTTGTTTCCTAGAAGGTCAATTATCTGTGGGATGGTTTAATTATGTGATTTGGTGTTTATTTGAAAAGGAAGCACTGACTGTTTTCCAATTAACAAGGAAAACAAGGATTCAGGAGTGCTTCATAAATTTCTTTTTCACCCAAAGAACAATTTGGGTGGTACCTTTTTTAGTAGTCTGAGACAGGTTATTGGAAAAATAGTATAAAGTTTTGCTTTCTTGTGGTATTGTCTTTTAACACATCTTTGCCTACTTTTATCATCACTTGTCACCATAAGGCTCTACAAGCATACCTGTGTCAGCAGGCGGTGTGCCCACCAAGAGCTAGTTCCTTTACTGTGACTGTCTCACCCAGAACTGGTTCAGAATTGATTTAGTTTAAATACCAGTTATAAACTTAGCTTTTTTCCCCTCTTTCCTCAAGCATCTAGATATTCTCACATAGAGAAATAATGATGTGATTAGATGGGAATTTCCTTTATGTTCTGTTAAATTGATGAGAGTGAATTTTAGAAAGAGATTACACAGGAGTCAGAAATACATTAAATAATTCTGATGTAGTGCTTTAAAAATGCATATGTTCTACCAGTTTAATCCTGACATGCAATATTACAAAAATAGTGTGTGTCCCTACCATAACAACTAAAAACAATTGAGTCAGATAAGGCAAAGTGAATGGCATGTGCTGCAAGATACTAACCAGCTTTTCTTCTGGATGGTTAACAACCTAAGTGCACAGATCAAAATTGGAGAAATAGAAGAGCCACAAGGCCAGCCAACATTTTGGCCCTAGCCTTTCAAGGTCAGTGAAGACTCAGGACATAGGTGAACCTGTACTGTGACATCATGAAACTCAGTTGAGCGCCAAATTTTCTGAACAAGGAGATTATGGAGTCACAGAGGAAACAATTGAAGTTCTATAGTGTTCATGGGGAGAGTTACATGGAGAGAAAACTTTCTCTCAGGCTCTCACAGAGAGCAAACTGGTCAAGCACTGGCTGTGACTCATCCACATGGATGACACAGACAAAGGACATATAGAATAAGGTACAGGACTACAAGATAAACCCTGAGGGGACTTCACTGACCTCATAAGAGACAAAAAGTACGTATGTTGGTATATAGGACTTGCTCTATCCATCCAGCAGAAAAGTATAAAAATGAGGTATACACTGTGGGGCCATAATAATGTTGAGCTGTAAATGGCTATGGTCAACAACTTCTTCAGATAACTCGCTATTGATGTGGAATGCTGGACTGTGTTGGATTGTGTAGTCGAGTTCAGGCACCTAAATTAGTTGAATGACAATGGAGTGCCCATCTTTGACAGGTGTAGACAAAGGAAGGGATATAGAAAGAAGAATCATGAGGTGTGTGTATGGACAGTACAGTTGGGATAGATAACGCCATGCTTCTACATAATTCTATGAGAGGCAAGATTTGCACTAATGATGGTTGGACAGGATATTATGTCGGCTTTAGTACTACGGACAACCACTAGGAAAATAACAAGGTAGAAAGTATTAATTATTGAATCTTTGATGTAATTCATGTATAAAAAATAAGATATACAAACAACTACACTCTCTTAATTTACTGAGACATATGCTATAATAATGTCTGTAAGTATAATATCATATGTACAACTTCTATGATACCAAAACAGTATGAAAACAGTTTGCAATTAATTGATCAAATCCATCTTGTCAAGGTATCTTAAAACTGTCTCGTTGATATTTGTACTTCAATGAAATAAAAATTTTAAAAAACTAGAGTCCTTGTCTATCAAAATTATATTAAATTCTCTAAGAAATCTAAAAAAAATAGTGTGCATCCCCATATAATTCTAAAATAGATAGTTTTTAAATTTATAAGTTTGGTTTGCCTTCTGTGGTTGTGTCTTATGCATTGAAACATGCAATCTATATGTTACTGACTCATTAAAATCCACTAAAACCAACAACAGCCTTGTTGCCTTTCCAAGTATTTAACAAGTCTAGTAGTGTCGGAAAGTTGACAGTCAGATATATGTATGAATGAATAAAATGAGAGTAATTTGGGATTTAAGAGATCTATGCCAGATATCATTTTATTTTTATGTTTGAGTAGTTTTAAGGTATAATTGGCAAAAAAAGTGAATCTATTTGAGGTGTACAATTTGGTGTTTTGATATGTGAATATATTATGAAATGATTATCACAATCCAATTTGGATATTAGCTCGTGTAGTTACCATTTTGTGTACAGTAAAAATATTCAGATATACTGGAAGTTTGTGGAGAGTAGATCTAAAGTATTTAAGTGATAATGCTGTTCATGAGCTCATTAGAATTTATTAATCTTATAACTGCAAATTTATACCTTTTTTTTTAGTGCAGGGTCTGTAGGGAGTATAGCGTTACACTGCACAGATCAGACTCATAGTGATACTCCTATTTTCAGCCTCCTAAGCACTGGGATTACCACCACACTCAGTCTCAGTCGCTGTCATCATGCCCCAGGGATGGGGCTGGCACAGCAGGCCAGGGATCAAACCTCTAACCCCTGCATCTGCCTAAGCAGGTTCTTTAGTCCGCTGAGCTATCTGGCTGGCCCAAGTTTGTATCCTTTGAATAAGATCACATTTCCTTGTTTGTGACAGCCACCTTTCTAGTACTTGTTTCTGTGAGTTTGCTTTTTGGAGTCCATAAATAGGGGAGATGATGTGGTCTTTGATGTGTGGCACATGCCCTCTGTGTTCATCTCTTTTGTGTGTAAGTAGTTGATTTCCTTAGTTTTTTGAGGCAGAATAATATTTCATTATGCACATCTATACATATATTATTTATACATAATAATATGTGTTCAATCATATGTGAAAAATTGTGACATATACATTTCTTATCCATTCTATTCACAGGCAGGATATTTCCACATCTTGGGTATTGTGAATGGTACTGCAATTAACATGAGAGTCAGTATATTTGTACCAGATATTGACTTCATTTCCTTGGGAGGTACACCCAAAAGTGGATTTGGTGGTTCACAGGGTAGTTCTCCTTTCATTTTTTGAAACTTCCCTATTGCTTTTCAAATAGTGGTACTTACTTCACAATGGTTAGAGAATGTGTATGTGTCCTCTTTTCTGTACATTTTGGACCACAATTTTTATCGTTTGATGTTTTTGATAATAGCTATTCTGGTAGGTATTTTTGATTTGTGTTTAAATGAAAATTGTGATTTTTGAACACCTTTCACATATTATGTAACTACTGAAGTGTCTCTTTTGAAACATTGTCAATTCCATTCCCTTGTTCATTAGAATTTTTTATTTTTGCTATTGAATTATATGAGTTTCTTTTATGTCTTGTATATTAACCTCTGATTACGTATGTGATTTGGAAATACCTTTTTATTTCAAAATAGTCTTATTCCATAGATTGCATTTTTATTTTTAATTTTTTCGCTGTGTAGAAACCTTTCAGTTTGATATAATTAAATTGTTTTGTTTTTGTTGACACTGTTTTTTGCAATATGCAAAAATTCACTGGCAAAGTTAATGCCATGGAGATTTTCAGCTATGTTTTCTTTCTGGAGTTTTATAGTTTCAGGACTCATGTTTAAATCTTTAATCCATCTTGAGTTGAGTTTTTTGTATATTGTAAGACAGGGATCCAATTTCATTTTTTCACATGTGGATATCCAGTTTTCCCAGCACTATTTATCAAAGAGACTATCTTTTCTCATTGTATATTGTTGGCACCCTTGTTGAAGTTAGTGGATCATATATATGTGTTTTTATTTCTGTGATTTCTGTTCTATTCCTTTGGTCTATGTGTTGGCCCTTGTGCCAGTTGTATTTCATCTGCTTGGATAAAAAAATGAATGTTAACTGATTTAGCAATAATTCTAATAAAAATGAAGCTTATTAATGAGAAACCAAGTGTATGTGACAGATGTGATGCTTGCTTATGGGTAGTTAACTAGGAAATGAAGACCTTAGTTTTTATATGAGTCAATTCCCAGAGAAGTAGGACTATTATTATTCAAAAGACATCTTCAATTGGTAGTCAAGAAAATGAAAAGCAGCTTAATAATACACGTGTATTATTATAAAAGCTTCATTACAAAATGCTTACATTTTTGCGATTTCATTTAGAAATTGCAAAAGTCAATGTAGTTATCTTTTGCTTTTTTTTTTTTTTATTTCTATATTTGGTACATGGTCTAACTACACAGCTTAGACTAGCAGTGATCCTCTGTTTTCAGCCTTCCCAGCCCTGGGATTACGGGTGTTTTCCCTCACACCCAGGCTTGGTTGCCCACTCAGTGTCCCAGGAGGTGGGGCAGGTGTGGCATGTTGGATCAGGGATTGAACACCAGTCCTTGTACTTGCCAAAACAGGAACTTAGTCCACAAAGCTATTTGGCCAGCCCTGTTTTTGCTTTTTAAGGAATTAAGATATGAGCAATATCTTCTTAGAAGAAAATTCTTGCCCAGGAAAAAGACAAATAGTTTCTAAACAGTTGAATGTTTACTGTACACTGTTATTCAGACCACCCTGTCTCAGTATCTCCTACTTCTTTACAAACCTTTATTATGCTATTAAACACTTCCCACGTCAGCTTCCAGATGAAACTTATTCCATCAATCAAATGCTGAAGACATAAAATAATTCGTTTATACTTTATAATCTAATCTCCTGAAGTTAGTAGGATGTTATCTGATATAGTCCATGGTTTCAGAACCTGCACTTTATAGTCTATTCACAAATCTCTTCCTCTCTGCATAAACATATGCCTTGTTATTTAAAAAATTTGATCATCTGATAACTTACCTATACTGTTCTTGTTACTTGATGTCTTCTCTATGTAATCCATATGAAACTAGGTGCTAACTCATACTTCTACAATGGCAGTAACTACAAACAAATTTCTTTAAAGGTCCAGAAAACTTTACCCTCCTTTCCCCAAACACAAAACAAGTCAAATCTTCTTCAAAAATATCAAAAGAAGATTCCATCTATACCACTGCTCAAAACTTATATCTGCTCTGCCTCCTTGTTTATCCATTTTATCTTTAGTATCTTATAATCCATCAGATGTTGATTTCCAAGAATCTTGCCTCTCTCCTCTAAAAGTTGTCTCAGTCACTTTTCTCATGGTTCTAAGAATGCACATTTCTAGTTTTATTCTTTAAAAGTCATGAAGATGAATTTATCCAGTATTGTCTGATTTTCTGATTACCAATAGGTACAGTTGCTGTTGCTGTATGTAAATCTCTGTTCTCTTTACTGAGATTAAACAGTAGGAACCCAGAAAGAAAGTAGTACCATTTCCTCGGACCTCCCCAGGAAGTGGGTAGGCTCAGGATAGATGACTTCTTCCTCTTAGAGGTCACATTGAACAGCAGATGATGGTGCCTCTGCTCTGAAGTCCCTTATTCCTGCCACAACTACACAGGATGTGTGTGTGTGTGCATGCACATGCACACAGATATTTATGTGTATATTTCCTATGGCTACTGGCCAGTGACCTCGTGTCATGGTGCCATGAGGCTGGGCACCTTTGTGCCACCTCCCACACAGCTGACGGCGTTCCCTCTCTATGACACTGCAGACTCTCCAGGGCTGAGTGGCACGCTCCTGAGTCCCCAGCTAGCTGGTAGCCACAGGTGTGCAGGATTTGTTTTTTCTTTATTCATTGTTCGAATTCTTGTGGTAAGAATTCAGCAGGTGTGTGATGCCAGAAGAGAACTTCCACCCTGGCACCAGGGCCAGAGAACACACAAAACAGGGGTTCTTATAGTCTCTCACTGCTACTAGCCTGAATCCTTGTTTTCCTGGAAATTTCACTCAAGGGAGAGGCTTTGCCTAACCAGGGAGTTAGGATGAAGTGATCTCTGACAATCACACAGCATCTTTTCAGATGAGCATGAAATATTTCCTTGCATGAAGCTTGTCTAAAGGTATGAGCAGGTTCTCTGGCTCTGCTGTCATTTTTCTTTTTCCTTATTTGAGCTGGCATCCATACAACTGTAGGGATGTAGGGGGGCTCAGACTTGGTTTCCAAAGGAACCTAAACCACTTCAGAATGCTGTTGCTGTATGTACATCTCTGCTCTCTTCACTGAGATTAAATAGTAGGAGCCCAGGAAAAGAATAGTACTATATCCTGGGACCTCCCCAAGAAATCACTGTTCCAGAGATCCAGCCATCTCAGTAGGGGACAGGCCAGTATAAGGCTCAGGTCATTGTAGACCTTCTCAAAGTGCTAGCAGAGGTGAGCTACTGTAACACTGTCTGAGGGCGTGGGTTAGACAGTGTTACAGAGTAGAAGAGCGATTGTTGTCAGATTAAACCAGAAGGACAGAGTTGAGTCCATTGAACCTTTGCTGTCTTCTCCTTCAGTCAGCACTCCTGCTTGGCTAGGTGTTAATATCTGAGAAAGTAGACACCTGCTCCTTAGGTTTCTGTTTTTCTTTGTCATAGACCATGCTGAGCTTATTTCTAGATGTCTTGCCAAAGCCTCATGTGGTCATAGGTGGGATTTTTAGAGGTGGCTGGATCTAGGGTGTGAGATGCTTGCATTAAGGATGTGATGCTGGGATTAACAGTGAGATACTAGGATTAAGGGTACCCCACGCTGGGTTCAAGTGCTACTAGCCTTACTATGGCTAGCCTGGGTAGAAAATAAGGGAGAGAAAGAGTGTTGTTGTCTTTTCTTGCCTTCTGCCTGCTCTGCTTTGCCATGAACTGTTACTTCCCTGTGTGTCCCTCTGCTACACCACCCTGCCTTAAAGTCAGCTGCCTGTGGACTGAAATATCCACAAACTGTGGGCTATAGTACACATTCTCTCCTTTCACTTTTGATGTGAGGTATTTTGTCTCAGCAATAAGAATACAAATTCTTATCTAGATTTTCTCTTTAGAGTCAAACCTAGAGTTCATTTTATGTTATTTTTACTTACATACACATATTCATATGTATAGGGGTTTGGATGGTGGAAAGACCATATAGTGATTCAACCTTGGGTCCTGAACTTCTCTTAATTATGGGCATTAGGGAAGGGCAAGTCAGGGATATTTCCTAGCACATGCACATGCATATGTGCACTCCTCCATGAATTTCATATAGAACAACAAAAGCTTGATATCATTTGCCTCTATATCTGTAAAGAAATCTGGTTGCTATTGCCCTTAAGTAATACAAATATACAGAGTGCATGGTGGTGTTAGGGGAGCAGCCATCTCCAGGGCAGCAGATGGCACCTGGGAGGCATCTGGGGGCAAAGGGGTCACACGTGAGTATCCAAGAGTCAGCTAGCGTTCTACCCGCATCTCAATCTTGCACAAAGCAGATATTAATTTTATACGCTTTTGATCTAAAGGCACTAGCTGAAGAGAACTGACTCTAATAATTCAGAGAAGTAAAGATTAAACATTACCTGGACTTTTAAAATCAGTTTTACAGCTCTTGTCCTTTGACATTGTTCTTTGAACTATCCTTTGGTATTTCATGGGAACATATTTTGCTATTATTGCTAATAACTATAGAATCTCTTAAGGGCCTAGTTCTGTCTGTAGTTATAACAAATAAGTGAGATAAAATTCTTACAATGAGCTCCATGACAGAAAATGGTCAGCAACTTGTTCAACATTTGCTTAAAGCTTATTTATATCCAAGTTTTACCCCTCTTCAGGAACAAGGAGGGCTAAAAAGAGCTCTGTTGCCCAATGGATGATACTAAAAAAGGCAAAGAATTATCATTGTGTTTAATAAGAGAACTGACAAGCAATCATAATTCTTTCCATTAAGTAAATATGTTAGAAAAATTTATTATGAAATGACACATTATGCGAGCCAGGAATCAAAGATGACATCCCTGCATTAAATACGGTAGATGCCATTAAGGAAAACAGTCAATATGTCACTAAGCCATGGCCTGTAAAAATTAAATTGATTTGGTAAATGTAAGTAAGATAGATCTGTTTGCTTTCATCATCAATTTTGAGTGGGTGAACAGGTGATGTCACCAACCTGGGAGCGATAAAGATGCAGGACCATCTGGAAAGGCAGGTGATGAATGGGCAACTGCTTTTGGATAGTGACAGTGCTGTGGTACTTTGTCACTTGGGATGCAGTACTTAATAACTTTTCAATACCATCATAATAAATTTCATTGCCTTATTAATATAGAAATGGTGAGTTATTACCATGGTGGTGAGTGTAAATAACTGGAGATGCCGCTGTCAAGAGCTGATTGTTTGGGCATGTTTCTTTAAGCAACACAGTTGACTCGTGATAATCAACCTATGTCTATACCAGTAGAGTTTATTGCACTTGTCAAAGGAAAAAGTAGTATTATTCAAAATTATATGAAGTCGTAATAAACAAGTTTAATATATTATCAGACTTTTCCTGTAAGTTTGCAAACACAGGGCAGTAAATCATTTTTAATAATGCCTTTTCATGTAAAATAATGTCCTTATGCAGTAATAATGTCCTTTCTTAACTATTAACAAAACAGTCGACTTCTTTGTATGTATTTTAAAGGGCATTTTTATTTGTACTTTTCAATCATTGGAACTCTGTGGCATGAAATCCTTTTGCAAATAAAGAGCTAAGGCAGGAACCCTTAGAACATTTCATTAACAAGCTAAAAAGTTGCTGAGTACAGGCCATGTCACACGTTTCCATTTTAATTGAACAGATGTACTTAAGAGTAAACCACAGCAAACGAAATACAGACAAAATTATAAACATGTGTCACTAAGAAGCAGGCAGGAAAGAGCCTCTGATGAGCATCTGTGTGTGTTTTATGAAGCCAAAGACTACCACTTCATAAGTTTGCCACTGATGTCTCCCATTTAATGAGGAGAAACAAAATATGTAGATAGGTGTAAGTTGAAGATGAATTACTAGATCAATCACTTAGCACCACTCAGGGCGTCTACTATTGTGTGGTGGGAAAATAATTAGAGCGGGGATGCCATTTTATTTACATACTGGTTGTCCATTCTGTCTGGCGTAGAATATGGAAAACTTCCTTTCTCATGTCACTGTGATCTTTATATTGTTTCTTGGGGGCTGACTTTTAATTCTGACATTGTCTTTCAGTCTGCAGTCTGCCAGCCTCTTAAATGAAATGCCTCTCCACCATTTCTATTACTGCTGAAAAGAAAGCCAGCAGTCTATTAACAGGCAATAAAGTTCAGGAAGCCCAGGACTCATTTCTTGGGTCAGAGGTGAAAATTGCATACTAAATGAAACAAAGGTGTGCCTTGATCGCTCAAGAAGCTGCAGCAGAGAGAACACACGTGTTCCTAGCCAGAGTCTCCCACTTAAAGGGGAAGGAATAATCGTAATAATGTTGGCCGATGGAGTTAAGTACTCAGTTGAGAGAAATTATATCAATCTGACAAATACAGCCTTCACAGGAGATAAAGTCTCTAATGACCTTAAATGCATATATTTATCATTTAATTCAACAAGCCCATTCCCTTGGGGTTTCGACCCACTATATTTCCCCTAAAGTTCAGAAATTTTTTACTAATCCAGAGAATAATGGCCGTTTGTCAGAGGGCCATACTGCTAAACACAGTTGGAAGCAAAAGACAGGAGAGGGGCAAAAATAGACTCTTGTAGAGTCTTTCTACCTCAGAGAATATTAATAGAAAGTTTTATTGATGCATGGCCTGCGGTGTTTCATGGCTGAACAGTAGGTGGCATACAGGGTAGTGAAGAAATGGGGAAATTTTAATCTAAGTGATTTTCATCTGATTTCATTAACTTCCAAATATGTCATCAGTGTACACAGCACATTACTTTGCAAAAAAAAAAAAAAAAAAAAAAAAGGAATGCTAAAGAGTTATGAAATGTACTCTCTGGATGTGAAAAAATCAAAAGGATTCCACAGAAATATTAGCAAAAGGTCTAATGTTTCATCAGGTAAAGTATGTGTGAAGCAGGAAAGCCCAAGAATAAAGGGGCCCTTGTGGATGGTGGGCTTTCCCTCGCTGTTGTTCTTGTTCTCGACTTGATGAAGTGTATTACTGATATGCATGAAGCGCTGTGACTCTTGTGCTGCCTTTGTGAGACTGTCCCTGCCTTTATCTGTGCTGTCAGTCAGTTGTTCTTTCTTTGGGGCAGTCACATTGGTAGCTGCAGTATCTACTTGCAAATAAATTTCTGTAAAACCAGGGTATCCTTTAGGCCTCCCCTCCCCAGCCTGCCAGCTCTCTTCCGCAACAGTCTAACCATTCATAGGGCATGGCTCCCTTGAGTGCTTTTTTTGTATGTCTGGTGGTTTGTGCTTCAGGGAAGCTGTGTGACATTGTTGAACAAACACTGGGTCAGATGCCAGAAGCCTGGCATTCTTACCCCAGGTTGGATTTAGGACCTTGGAAAAGTCATTTGACTTTTTCCTCTGAAGTCTCACTAAGGTTCATTCTAGATCTAACTTTCTGTGTCTTCCAATTCTATCTCTTTTATTACCTTACTTAGCTTTTTCATCCTTACAGTCATCCTATCTACTGTCATGGTATTAGAAGTTTGATAAATAGTGGCATTAACTTCAGACTGATATATATATATTTTTTTTTTCTTTTTCTTTTATAAAACTAACTTGTGATTATTTTTTATAAATTGGAAACTAACAAACCTATCTACATATGTCTCTTTCTGTGTTTTAGTTAGCAGAGATGGCAATTTGAGACAAATGTTCATTTTAAGAAGAAAGTATGTTGCTTAGACAGCAGATGCTATTATTAGCCATCTTTGAAAAGATATGCTATGGACTTCATTCTGTTCTTGGGATGTGCCAAGATCAACCTTAATATTGTAATGAACTTTGATCCCATCAAATACAACATGGATGTAACAGGCTTCAAAGAGAGAAAGAAAGAGAGACACAGAGAGAGATATTATAAAGTAGGATGCTAGAGACAAATGATTCCTTCATTCAAATTCTCTACCATAATTAAATTTAGTTACTAAAGAAGCACTTAGGAATCCTTCCACCCACAAGTACCTCCTTTGTAATGATAGGAAATTGAATAGGATCTAATTTCTAGGATTTTTGTGACATTTACATTGCAAAGTTATAATACTAGGCTTGGAGTAGGTCTTGGTAGCTGCAGCAAGCATTTGACAACAAACTTATTTTAATAATTTCTGTCACTGTATTACCATTATTTTTCCAAATGATGGATGCTTATTGAATCCTTTTGAAGAAAATATTAGGGGAATTCAGTTTTATGGGAAGACTTAGTAGGTGTCCCTAATCAGAGGTGAAGAAGAGGAAGATCAGGAGTTTTGTTTTTGTGCCTAATTAACCTATGTTCATGTAGAAACTGGGATAGAGTTAAAAGACATGAGAGTTAAATATTTTAAACTTCAGAAGCCCCCCTTTAGCCCTGACTCTCCTGATGTATTTTCTTAATTAATTGATTTTATTGGGGGCATTTTAAGTACACATAATGATCATATTCATCATAGGGAATTTGTATCTGTACACGATATATCTTGATTCTTTTTTGTTCCCTATTCCCCTCCTCTCTCTTCAATCCGTCTTCTCTTCCTTATTTATAGAAGCTTTGTCTCCATTTTTTCTCTTTCTGTCTTCTTCCCTTCCTTCCCTCCTCCCTCCTTCTTCCCAGTTACCCTTCCCGTTTGAACATTTTCTTATGATTTTCCAATATCTATTATACATTTTGGTCCTTATTTTCATTTAAGTATCTCACACCAGAGAAACCATGTGATATTTGGACACAGGTGTCTGATTTATTTCACTTAAGATTGTAGACTAAAAGTGCATCAGTTGTGATGAGGGATTTCAGTAGATCACAAATAGATCAACTAGAAAAAAAATCAACAAAGAAGCATCAGGACTGAACCAAGGCCTGTGAACAAATGGACTTAGTAGTTATCTACAGAGCATTCTACTCCATGACATCAGAATACACATTCTTCTCAGCTGTACATGGGACATTAACCAAAATAGACCACATACTAGTTCATAGAACATTCTTTAATAAATAAAGGGAGTTGAAATTATCCCTGCATATTGTCAGACCATAGTGCAATAAAATTGAAAATCAATTGCAAAAGAACCCACAAAGATACATAAACACATGGAAATTAAATTACACTCTCCTGAACAGCCAGTGGATCACAGATAAAATTAATCAGACAGTTTCTACAATTAAATGATAATTCCAGGGGCCAGGGAGATGGCTTAGCAGAATAAGTGCTTCCCTGGCAAGCGCAAGGGCCTGAGTTCTATCCCCTGTCCCACCCAAAAAAAAAAAAAAAAAAAGATAATTCTAAAGCAACATATCAGAACCTGGGGGATACAATGAAAATAGTCCTACAAGGGAAATTTACAGCAATGAATTCCCAAGACAGGAAAATAGAGTGAGATCAAATGAACAGCCTAATGTAGTACTTCAAGCTTCTAGAAAAAGAAGAACAAGTCAAACCCTAAGCTTATATGAAGGAGGAAATTATAAAGATCTGGGTAGAAATTAAAGCAACTGAGCCTAAGTAAACAATGCAAAGAATCAATAAATTCCAGAGTCAGCTCTTTGAAAGATTAAATAAAATTGACGAGCCCCTAGTCAACCACATCAAAAAAAGAAAGAAAAGACTCAAATTCATGCAATTAAGAATGAAAGGAGTGAAATCACAAAAGAACCTGCGGAAATCCAGAAGATCCTATCTACAAGAATGTGTATTCAAAAAAAAGATATAAAACACAGAGGATATTGACAGGTTCCTAGATATATATAAATTACTAATGCTAAATCAAGAAGATACAAAAGTTTTAAATAATCAATACCAGTCAGAGAAATTGAAGATACAATTAAAGAACCTACCAACAAAGAAAAACACTAGGTGGATTTACTTCTGAATTCTACAAGAAATTTAGAAAAGATATAATGCCACTACTCTAACTCTTTATGAAATTGAATGGGAAGCAATATTCCTGAAGTCATTCTTAGAAGCATGATCAAAACCAGAGATGGATCTAACCAGAAAAGAAAGACAGGTCAATGTCCTGACACATTCGATATTTACAGCAGCTCCCTCTGAAGGGCTGCCCTACCCTTATTTCATTATTCCTGTTCTTGGCCTGCAATGCTCCTGTGTCTTATAAATCCTGCCACCTCAGGATTTAGCTGGAGAGGGTAGGACTATCATTCCTTGGCAAGAAGTGTGGCAGGCTCTGTGGAGATAGATCTGGGTATGTTTGTTTTAGCACATGCTCTTCTGCAGTGATCCTCCTTGTGGTACCTTTCTAAGTAACCTGAGAAGAAACATACCAAAGGGCAGCAAACATCTTAAACCATCTGTGTCTGATCTTACATGAAGAAAGCATGTTCTTGCCATTCACAAGGCTCTGACCTCCTTCCATGTGAAATAATAACCTTGGACATCTAGAGAATTGGCCACCTTCATAAGCCTGCTCCATCAGTGGCCTCCACAAGTGGGAATGGCTCTGATCACAAAGAATAATATTGTATCTCAGTATATTGTAATGAAGTAAAGGGAAGTATTCCAGAGAAGTGGGGACACAACTCCTCCTATTACTGTGCATTGCCATTCACTTATTCCTAACCTTTAGAGAAACTGTAATATGAGATGGGTAAATAGATCCTGATGCTGTCTGGGAAGAAGGTTGGGGGCTCCCACTCTATAGAAAATCCATTAATATCCCAACATGTTAAGCTTTGCTCTTCATCATTACCTTTGAGTGTTTGGAACTCAAAGAATATCTAAAGTTATATTTATTTTCTTCCAAAGAAATTCAACAACATGTGCTGCTGAAGGCAAATGAACAAGATAGTAGAGGAGAATCACTTGAATTAGACAGCTGGGAATTTATGTCTGAGAGAAAGCTTACTCCAAAGTTAAGTTTGCTGAAGTTCAATTGAATGCTTTCTTGAGGGTAAGCTTGATTGGCAGGACCAGCCTTAGGAACTTCCACTTCCTGGGAACATATTGATCAAGTCTTCTGAATTTTCTTCAGCAGTGAAACTGTGTTCATGTCTCTCTCTGTCCACAGCTGGACGAAAGTGCTTAAAAACTGAGCCATTGTGTGATTCTCACACAAATTCTGTTGTCTCCTAAGAACTCTCTTCATATGGGCAATTACATTGAGAATAATGTGGATTTTGTAATACACTGAAATGGAACATTTAAGGGAATTTAACTTTCCAAGTACCTTCCAAAGCACAGAAGTATTCCTCTGAAGAGGTTAATTCTATAATGTTATTGTTAACAACATAAAAGTTGAAAAACAGTTGAGTTTGACTATACATGATCCAGATCAAAAAAAAAAAAAAAAAAAAAAAAAAAAAGAGAAAGTTTTTGGTAGAGCCACAAATTGTGATTCAAATTACAAAGCTCATGTGGACCCCTGAAAACTGATTGGGCAGGAACATTAAGAAGTGGCTTATGGTGAGGAGGCGAGCAGTGTATCTGTCACTTGGCAAACTGGATTCAGCTGTGCTCATCTGAAGGTTGTTTCCTTACTCAGCTACCTTAATTGATTAATAGAGACATTGGTCTCCCATGGCCTTCAGTTTAGGCTCTACAAATCTTCCACGAATCTCACAGAGAGTGTAAGATACAGTTATAAAGTGTGATAGAAGAGCTCTGGTTTCTGTGTGAAGTTCAGAGAAGCAGTTTAGAGCATTGATCCCAATTGCAAACTTCTAAGTAGTGTTGAAAAGGGAAAATATTATTTTTCTGTCATTTTCTGTAGAGTACGATGAAAGGCACCAGAATCAGGTAAGGTGTCATTTAGAAATATTAGGACTTTTAAGTCAAGAAAGGCAGCATTGTAATTTGACATGTTGTGCATGCAGGTGAACATGACCTTTTATTTTTCTTTTTAAGCAAATTCTGGTAGACAAGTATGAGGGCAGACGGGATGGGGCTATAGGATTAATTAGTTTCACTTGAGAAGAAAGATGACCAAGAAACATGTAACTGCAACAATAGGGTGTTTGAATTTATTTGCCAAGATGGTAGAGGCTAAAAATCCAGTGTAAGGCAGGCGGCACTTCCACCATCAGCTGCCCTTCAGCAGGAACCTGTCGGTGTGGAATTTTCTATCATCATTTTGAAAGCCCTGTGTGTTTTCATTGTTGCTCCAACTTTTGTAAGATTATACTATTGTTACAGAAAATCTGTATTTACTCTTCGAATTAAATAGTACCTATTCATTTTTAGTCTAGACTTTAAAATCTTCTCTCTGTGAAGCTCTTGAGCTTGAGAGTTTAAGGACAGAGAGATTGCGTTTGGTTGGTTATCTTTTTGTCTACTTGTCCCAGGGCATGAAATCTTTTTACTGTGTTGGCTTTCTGTTCTATTAGAGAGTGATTTTTTTTTTTTTTTGTTTCTGTGTGTGTGGCACTAGAAGAGCCATTAGGCTCCTTGAGGTAAGAAACTGACCTCAATACATTGTATAAAGGACAGACACGCATAGGTAGATCACAGAAATTGTGATGTGCTGTAGAAGAAACTTATACAGTAGTGAAACTGGTCCAAGTTTCTAAAATGAGTGGCTGTATTTTTAGGAAGAATGGAAATCTCTATTTAATACAATTCCCTTGGTCATTGAGATGTGTCAGAAATCCTGCCCTTTATTCTGGAGGGCCATTGTGTTAGCACTGAAATGTAAAATAATAAACAGCTGACATCTTAGGCACAGACTAAACATCAAGCAGATGACATTGCTTCAAAGCTCTTGAGGGAGCTTTAAGATGATAAGGTGCCAAGGGAAGAAAAGTAAGACATGGTCAAAAAATCTTCTGTGTGAGGTAGTAGATTGGACACATTTCCCTAATTCTTAGGTGGATTTTGTTTATATGGAAAACTTTTTCCATTTGAATTTCTAAAAAACAAATTCTGTGCTTCTGACAAAGCACAGAAGATGATGCCAGAATTCAGTCTTGTTTTGTTTTGCTTAGTATAAATTAATTCACATATTAACACCAGAAGTGTATTGCCTGGGTTCCAGGTGTTCTCATGAAATATCTCAAGAGCTTAGCAGTCAGAAACAATGGCTTTCTTTTCCTTCCATCTCCCCTTCTTTCTTCTAGTTTTCTTTTTGTTTCTTATCTTTGGTAAAATGTCCAAATAACTCTCTTTACCTAATTAATAGTTTCATTAAATTAATTGAGTATCCACCTGATATATATATGTCACCTTCCTTCAGAGCAAATATTCACAAGATTTTACCACCTGAGGGACAGTTAGTCATTTGGAGAATGCAGGTGGCGAGAACATCTGTATTTAGTCACTTACAGGGGCATTTGTCTATACCTGAAATTGCATGCAGGTGTTAAGCATGTGTTTGTGAAAAAGCAAGGAGGTATTTCAATCCCGAAGAAAAATTTCCTCATTTAATATTATTTTCCTTCTTTTCTATATGTTGGTTACTTGGAGAGCAAGTGTGTGGATTTTAACTTAATGTCCTGAACGGTTCCAAGCAGGAGGCAGAACTGCAGGTTTGGCTCTTTTCTGCGGTTCATAGAGACATGCTCTCAGACTCCATGGATCTGACTCCATGGATAGGCTGTAAGGTTCTGCACTGCTGAGGACAAGATTGCTCCGGTGACATGCAGCTTTAATGAACGGTAGCCACATTTTAAGGCTGTGGTCACATAGCTGTTGGTGTTTCCAGCATTCCTAATAAAGAACAAAATTATTTAAACTATTTACTGAGTACCTCTGTTCATTGGTAAACATTTTTACAGAAGCACATTAACCATATGTCTTATACCATACCACAAATAATAGAAACAATGAGATATTTAGCAGCGAGGCTACTAATTGTCTGTTGACCTTAACTGTGGCAGATTTTGAAAATTCTGTGTTCGTTTTTTTTTCTTATGTGACATTACTCTTGTTCATTCAAAAACATTTGCCTTAGTATGGGGAATTATAGATAATTTGATGCAACAGGTTTAAGTTACCATTTTCATAGTGAAAAGAATAGCCTAGCATGATCCCGATTTTCCTTGGTTTCCTCCCATTCTTGAAAGAAGCAGAGGTATTCACATTTCTTTGTCTAGCAGTTTTATAATGTCTTAAGAGATTAACAGTGAGCATGAATGAGGGCCTATGGATTAGACAACAAAAAGCCTGGGACGTCCACTACCTTGCTTGCAGATTTTACATTTTCCAGCATTGCTGAGTGAGTATAGAAACTAAGAAAAGATAATAAGTACCAGAGTCTCAAAAGTGTTTAGTGATTCAAAAAATTCAGATGTCATGTCAGAACTGACAGACTGATGGAGCCGCCCGTGGCAGGGCCTACTTTTTTGTCTTATGTTCAGCTCTCATACTGAGTGAATGCAGATGTTATCACGGGATCCCAGACAGACAGTCAGTGAAATGTGACAAGCTGTCAGCAAAGTTACACTACGTTGATTTTGCTAAAATATCCACAAGCTTTATAGTTTCTCTTTATATATATAAAAAAGCCTCTTACCTCATTTCGCCGAGAGACTGGAAGCTGTTGGAGAGATCCCTTGGACAGTTGTCATCCTTGGAATACCTTGGGTTGTTTTCTCTGGGGAAATTACAGATTAGTTGTAATGCACCCAAATATTGAATACCAAAGTATCTCCTGATAATTTTCGGAGTTTTTAAAAATAATTTTGCTCAATTTACGTTGGGCTTCTATGCTTTGGCAAAGGACATTTCAAGAGCCAAAAGAATAAATATTTTTTCATTTGAACTTGGAGCCAACTCAAGAGGTTAAAAGTCTACAGGGCCACTTTAAACAACAAAAATCTTTCTTAAAGAAATTTAAGTACAGAAAATGAAAATGTAAGTTTAGAAAATCAAAAACTGAGAACTCTGTTTCTACTCTTTTAATTTTTTTAGACTCTGAAAATTGATACTGGCAAGAGAAAAATTTCCACTGAAAACAATTAATTCATAAAAATAAATTGTATTTGCATATACAATGTAGACAGCTGTATTTTTCTTATAAAATTGGAAAGTAAATGGTAAAGAAGAAATCATCAATGCAATCTTTAGATATAACAAATTTATATGTAAAGATAATGCTTTACTTATTAAGTGATCACGTTTTTCTGCATTGATTTCAGATTCAGTTTGACTCAAGAATTTGGAAGTTAGAGCAAGCAAAAACAAAACAAAACAAAACAAAAAAAACAAATAAAGAAAATAACCTGGAAACATCAGTCTTAAATGTGTTGCTTTTAGTGATATTAACTCTGTCCTTTAAACCAAAGAAGATATGGTGGTAATGTTTAACAAGACAGTTTATTTGTACCCTCTGGATGCAAAAGTTGCTTGTTTTTTATATGCTCTCCAAGTGCTCCTATCATGTATAATCTATTTAATTTTGAATTACAAATTGTTTGGTGGAAGATTACTTTGCAATCCTAGTTTCCACAAATTAACCTCTGTTTATACATTCAATTTGGAAACGAAAGGTGAAAGGAAAACACAAGCCAGGCTTGTTTTGCTCAATTTATATTGTCACTGACGACATTATCATACAATGAGAAACTGCTCTGTGATTTTGAAAAATGAAGTCAAGACATTTTTGAAGATAGCATCTTGCCAAGTGTTTTTGTAAAACACAGAGCTAAACAATCAAACGAAATTATGCATATGGAGGAAATGATTTAGAATATGTTTCGCTGCTAATCGCACTCAGGCTGAAGTTTTAAATTTCATCTGTCCGCTCAGATCTATTGTGAGCCATTAAGTGGCTTCCTTTTTTCCCGACAAATTGAATGCTGCAACTGCAAGGCGCTCTTTTGTTCTTTTAATTCAGTCAGCATGGAAATGATTTTCTCATTTCAGGCCCTTTTCTGTCCTCTCTTCATTGTGTCAATAAAATAGAGTTGTGCAGAGCTGCCCTAATCAGCTTAGAGTGCTAATTCATTGCGCTGGGACGCTATCTGTGTTTGGCTACAGGTGGACACTGCAAGGGGTCAGTCTCCAGGGGAGTGTAATTGTGCGTCTCCTGGGGCTTGTTTGCAGAATGACCTAAAGCTGAAGTCCCAGCTTGGGGGATGTGTGCATGTATGTGTGTGTGTGTGCGTGCGCTGGCGTGCATGCGTGTGTGCATGCGTGTGTGTGTGTGTGTGTAAAAGTGAACAAACATATGCCCAGGCAAACATATACAGCTGTATTTTCATGGTGTCCTTTCACTGAGTCTGACATTCTGAGGCTCTGGCAAAATTCCTTGCATTTTACCTATTCCATGATTAGCCATAAAACACAAATGCTTTTAAATTTTGCACACATTTCCTAAGGGTACAACCCATTTAATATTTCCAAGATACAAGATAAAGGTTAGGTTGGGGTTTAACATATGGTAATGGGACCAAATAAACTAAAAAGGGAAACAGAAACTGCCAATTTTGGAAAATATATTCTTTTGTGTCCTGTGAAAGTAGCTTACTACATAAATATGGGGATATTATGAACTAGTTAAATTAAGCTTTATGAGCATTGAGGAATTTCTGGCAACTTTGGAAGAGAAATAATGATCAGTTTTTTGGAATAAGGAAAAAAATGTTCAGTGTTAGGTTTTGGGGAGTTAATGTGTCCCTGATTAGTCAGTCTGGGGAGATGGCAGATCTTTCTGGGGCTATGGTCAGTTTGTCAAAACTATGTTACCATGATATTTTCATATAATGTTTAAAGAATGCCACGATGTTTGTCCAGTGTATTTAGAAAAATGTATATCTTACTAACAAAAGAAGGGGAAATTATGTATACCCTGAATAATTTAAGCAAGTTTGCAGAAATATTATAATAAGTTCCAATTAGCATAAATATCAGAGTTTATATTATTATATGCAAAGTTGAGTGTAGAGAAACCACTGGCTTATAAAAATGCAAGTTCTTTTCAAAGATACCAAAGATGAGCATGAGGTTATCTTCCCCATCTTAGAATATGCTCAGGGTATAATGCTTTTGTTCACTCTTACTCCAAGTAATATTTTGGCTGCATAACTATAGCTGGTTTGGCTGGTCTTATTAATTGCTGCTTCCTGAAAAACTGTTGTACATTTCACTCAGTCATTTACATTTTTTTGGGATTGATTTGGAATAGCACCGGGGGATGAAGGAGAATATATGGCAATGTATAAAACTGGTCTCTTCTTTTGCTTTTTTTTTTGTCATACAGAAACATTTTTGTTCCTTAGTCTTAACTAAAGTGAATTCTCCATTTTAATTTTAATTATTGCTAATGACTGGTGATTTTTTTTTTCTGATATAAGCAATTATACTTTCAGGCAGAAGTAGTTTCATTGTTATTTTTCTGAATTTGATGAAGTAGCTTATTCAGTTAATTTTGAGTTCAGAATTGCTTTGTTCTTCCTATTTTATTAGCCTATACATTTTTTTCTTTGTAGAAACTGAATTGGAGGTGATTTTAGCATTTGCTATCTCTTTTAAGTAGCTAAATCCTTGTTGTATGCTTAAAGTATGTATTATTCCATAAGAAAGGAAAAAGCAATGTTTTAACAACTTGTTTTGGTAATTTTTATCTTTGTAAAATAAATTCTAGGTTTTTGGAATAAATTACAGTCAACAATGTAACTTCCCCTTTGGGGAGAGGGTCTAAATCATGTTGGCACAGTTTTGTTCCAGAGAGCAAACCTTTAAATTTCATTCAGCTCAAATGGCCCACCAAAACTGCAGAGAACAATGAGACTACACTGGAAAATACTACTCTGTTTTTTTAAAATTTTATTGATTTACTTTTCTTTTTGAGACAGGGTCTTTTCTTTTGTATTTTTAATGAAGGGTCTAGGGGATGTTTAGGGTCTCACTACTAGATTGGACTCTTAGATACAGCCACTAATAGTTACAGCCTAGTAGGCAGGCCAGGGATCAAACCCTGATCCCTGAGCCTGTTTTCAGGTGTTTTAATTCACTAAGCTATTTGTCCGGCCCCAACGTACTGTTCTAATAAATACATTCCCTTCTCTCTTTAAGTCTTCTAATCTTCCCATCCACATTGAGTGGATTTATTTGTTGTAAAAATAATTGCTGGAAAAATGATGTCTTCTGACAGCTCACTACTGAATACACAGAGCATGGCTCAAACGGAAAATGAAGCTCTTGTGTCTTCACTGTTCATTACCATGACCACATCCAAGCCTTTTGATGACATTGCTGATAATTTTATTCCTTGAATGAGTAAGATATGATATTGGCTACTAAAAGTTTGAGTTGAGTGGTAGAATAAGTTGGTGGGATCTTTCTTCTGTGACCAACTTTAAAGCTATACAGTGCCTATTAAAAATATTGCAACGAACATTTTCATGTGTATGCCTTGAGTTAGAAAACTCTGCAATTAAAATTTCATACCAGAGTCAAGGAGCTAACTTCATAGTTACCCAGAGAGTCACCTTAGTATATGACTTCTATTTGGATATCCACCTATGCTATGTCATCTATGGTCTCACAAACTGCATAATATTTCTTGAAGTGACCAGTTTCAAGGAATTATTAATGTAACCTCCTTTGATATACTCTTTAAATTTAACCCTGTGGTCCTTCTACTCAATTATATCTACCCAATGGGACCCTGATGATAGAAAGCAAAATATAAAATAAGTGTAACATTTATCAGATTGAAATGATTATCCTTGTTCCATTTTTATTTAAAAAAAATAAAGCAACACTTTTGGTTAATCCTACAGTTAGAAAAATATGTTTTGTGGAAGACTGTGACCCCCACAAAACAATTTCTAGAATAAATGTTTATCCTTATTAAAGAGAGGTAAGTCATCAATGCATTTTTCTGTGATTCAGAAATGAATAGGATCTATCCATTATCAATTCCTCCATCAGGGAAAAAGGAAATTAAGTTCCTAATTAGGTGAATTTGGACTAAAGAGGTGGGATATTGAGAGGATAAAGAGAATTGAGGGGTAGTTTATGCCATTTCAGACTAATGATAGGAAAGGAAATGAAGATGGGGGTGGGTGGGAGCTGAGTCTGAAAGGTCAGTGACCTTATTAGGGCAAGAGTAGTACTAGATCTTCAAAAGCTTTTACCTGTGATAGGTGGACAAGGTGTCAGGCTCTGGAGATGGTCAAAGATGCGAACCATTGAAAAGGAGGATACTGAAAATAAGACCACACATTTTAGTAAGGAAACGCATTTGAATATTATTAGAAAAATAAGTTGCCAGATTTGCAATTACTATTTTTTTCTTAGTCATATTTTTATATGTTATAACATTTTTCTTTTACAACTAACAGAACTTTCCTAATGTGGAATAATGTTTCTTTTAAGGGTTAGGTTTCATGGTTGATATTTTTATAATGAGTATATATTTATCATGTATGTATTTCTGTTAGAAAGATGTATAACTATATATACAAACCATATTATAGGTTTATCATTTTAGATATAAAATTTAGTTATTTATTGAAATATCTATTACTTTTGAGGTAGATGAAACTAATTTTTCCTGGTAATTTGAATTATCCAAAAATATGTAAAATGTGGTCTTCAGCCAGTCTTTCAGAAGTTCCCTAATAATTCTTAAAATAATGTGGATATATCTTTATTAAAGATAATTTATATTAAAATATTTTTACTAATGTTTTCTAATATTCTTACTTAGGTAGGTGAAATTCTGAGTGCATAATTCAAGCACTCAGGAAGGCAAATCAAGTTAGGTAAGAACAATTAAGTTATAAATTTTTGAGTCATTTTAAAGCTAGGTTACACATTGACTAATAATTTTCTACTCTTATTTTTAAAACATTTACTTCTACTTACTGAGTATTTGATGCTGCAAATATGTCTTTAATCTGGATATTTTTATCCAAAGAGCAAATGATTGTACTTTTATTATTATAAACCCCCAATGAATCAAATACTTCACATTCTTTCCATTTTAATCAAATCTCAGTGGTAAACATGAAGCGCAGACCTCTTATTTCCTTACTCTCTAATAAAGGTATAATATAAGTAATTTAAAAATTCCAGAGAGCTGCATTTAAACAAAGTAAAAAAGAAAGAGGTCTAATTAATTGTTTTAATGTGGTTTATTCAATCAATATGTCTAAATCATGTTTATAATTGTAAAATGAATTTCAAATTATTATTCAAATAGTGTCTCTGTTTTGTACTGAAGTCTTTGAAACATGTGAGTACTTGCCACATATATCTTAATCTGAACTAACTACATTGCAAATGCTAGTGGCCATCTGCAGCTACTGGCTGTCCCATTTCACGAAGCTTTTGAGAATTCTGAGGACTCAGGCTCTTGCAGTGACTCAAGTAGCACCATTTGGGGCCTGCTCATTTTACATGTGGCTCAGAGTGAGTCAGTTTCTTGCCCAAGGTCAGTTTAGGGGCACCGCTGAGAGCAGACTGCAAGTCTCTTCCTGAATCTCCATTCATATCAGAATGTAGTAGGATATACTGCTTTTGCTGCCTGTTTAGGCAAGGCAACAATATGTAGTATGAGAACAATGAGCAAAAACCGATTTACCAATGTTCAATCAGGAATTATTGAGATAATCTTGAAACTTTGAATAGTGAAGGACTGACTTTTGTAAAGGATTAGCTGTTAAAATGTCTTTCACAAACTACCTATCATTTTATTAGCATCTGTGATATTTTTACAAATAAATATTAATATTGTAAGTAGGTCCATTAATTTTAGCCATTATAGAGAATTTGTTGCTCACTCTCTCTCAGTCTTAAATGGGAAAATAAGAGGTCTTTCTTTTCATTTGATATCAAGTTACTAGAGATTTTATTTTGTTGTGATTGAAGCCCTGATAGGATAATGATGGAGTCTTGGTATCATATTCACTGGCCCACAGATCAAAAAAAAAAAAGAAAAAGAAAAAGAAAAAGAAAAAAAAAAACTTGATTATTTGTACTTCTACATTTTTTTGTCCTTAGACAATATCTGAAATTAAGCTCCACCTGACAGTGTCAATAAAATGTTACTGATTACAATTTATCTGGAAAGCATGAACAGGAAAGATATGGGTCTTCTTTTACAGAATTGGCAGCTGACGCTATTGAACCTGAGCTGACATTTCCAGATGAAATGAGGTGGGGCAGTTGAGTCATGTGATAACAATGTTGTCATCCTGGGGAACAGTCTGGGTATGAATCAGCCCAGGTCTGTGAAAATTAAATCAGTGAGCTCCAAGTAAGTGTCTCGGAACCTCCCTGAGTTACAGGCATGAATACCTGGACCCATAGGAGGGCCCCCCACTGACCAGGGAGGTGGCCAGAAGTCTGAGGCAAGAGGGGTTGTTGTCACTGGAGAGATGGGGCTGGTAATAGTATCATCCTGTTTTCACTCTCCACAGTAGAAAATTTCTACTAGGCCAACAAGGCATAGGGTAATGAGAAACATGCCAAGTTTAAACAAAAAAAGAGCAAGAGTGAGGGGGTCTAACCTATGAACAGGAAACAAATGTGATCAATTACTCCAAGTGTGGAGCTCACAGATACCTTATCTTAGGGCTCCTTAAAATAAAAGCCTGATTGTTACCAAATGGGTCTAAGAAGGGAAGGAGGAAAACATTCACAGGGGAGAGTGAGAAGGGGGATGGGTTTGCGGGATGTGTGTGTGTGTGTGGGGGGAGATGGATGCATGACTTTATTATGATGTAAAAAAATGCAATTCTACAGTTTTTCTGTCTCCTGAAGTATTTAGAGAAGTAGTTAGCAACCAGTCATAGCCTTAACTGAGCAGGCAGTAAAATAGCTCACTCTTTGAAAAATAAATATGCCCTGCATATGACATGGAGGGATAGAGTAGGGGTAGGCCAACAGTAATACATCAGGAATCTCATGGTTATATTAAGTGTTCTTCCTATTCCACATAATTATTTAGCTACAGCTTTTAGAGAAGTGTATTTTTGCTATGATCACACAAAGGTGTGACACTAAGTACATAGATATGTTGATTCTGAATTAAAATACTAATTTTATATTCAATACCTGTGATTTTAGTCTATGTGTAAAATATTTCTTCTTCAAAATAAGTAACAATCATTGAAGTAGTAATGCTATTCATCTGTCTCCTGAAGTATTTAGAGAAGTAGTTAGCTTCTCTTGAAGGACTTCTTTGCTGAGGGAGTGCTCAGAGAAGAAGGAGAAGCGGAGAAGGCTACTGAGACTGGGCGTGGTGGCCCGCGTCTGTAATCCCAGCTCTTGGGAGGCTGTCAACAGGAGAATCACTATGAGTCGGATTAGTAGTGAGACCCTGAACACCCTGTAGATCCTTCCCTAAGATACAGAACAAAAAAAGAGAAGGAGAAGGAGAACGAGGCAGGATCTCATTAAAAAGAGGGCATTCTGCTCACCCGCACGCGAGCAGGGACATTTCAGGGTTAAGGCTCTGAGTCAGCACCTTGGGCGGACCTTGGCTGCACGGTCCCTGAATTTCCCTCAAGTGCAATGGAATTAACACTATCCCTTTCTTGGAGATCTTGGGTCAGTAAGTGTTACGGGATTATGTTATGAGGTGTGACTATAGAGTACTAAGACTGTTTTTCACACTCCACACCCAGAAACAGTCTCTTTTGAGTTCAGTGGATAAAACAACAATTTTGCGAAAGGCGTTCACCTCCTCAGGTCCACATGCTCATGTGTGCACATACGGACAGTGCGCTGCCCTCCCATCTTCCTTCCCTCTGGCATAAGCCGTCACTGCTTCTCAGGGAACAGTGACAAAAGCAGATGGAATAGTTATTTCAGTTACTACAAATGCTTCCTTAAAGCTTAACGTCTTGCCGTGGAGATGCCCTTTAGATAAGCAGAGAAATAATCATTTACTTTCAGAGGACTTTGTTAGAATGGTCTTGTCATCCTGTCCTTTCCATATTTTTCCAATTAAGTCCTCGCCTGCTGGAATCAAATGTCTGCATGGAGTGGCAGGCGGCTGCAGTCGGCTATTTCGCACATATTCTGTGGCATGCTTAGCAATTGGGCTTGTCAGTCAGTCAACACATATTTATTGGGCGTTTATGTGGCAAACCAGACAAATCTATTCCCTGGGCTCTGGCTCTTATGTTTTCAGGGACCTGTCATCCATACAGAATTTCTAATTGCAATTTTAGTTTGCAAAGTGGACTCATCTACATTTGAATTGCAAGAAGAGAAGATTGGTTTAGGAGTAATAGAATTCTCTTATGACAGGACATTGCAATCACTTAAGGCTATTAACTTGCCATATGGATATCTTTCAGTAGATTCTGTTCCCTCTTTGTTTTTTCTCTTTTATTTATGGCTAGTGTGATTATGAAAGAAACAAGCAGTGAGTAAGGAACTCTTTCGTCTCTTGGTGAACACACACTCTCTCAGTTTCACTGATGCCTTACATGTCATTCCAAAGACTTTATTTGAAAACAGTGTGTTATCAGAAATATTTTTTCTTGCAAATGTGTACCCACATATTCACTTACTACTTTGTCCTACAGTATCATTTTAGGGATTGTTGTTTGCCTATTTTGTATTCTTTAAAAGAATGAACTAAGCCATCTGTCTTCATCCACTTCACTCTCCCCCAATGACCAATACTTTTCTTACATCTCTTTCTACATATGTGATATAAATATGGAAGAAAAATTCATAATTTCTTTTGTTTTACACAAGTAGTGTACACTAAGCATATTATTTGGGAACTTGCTTCATTTAACCATTTATCATGTAGATCATTCCATGTCAGTGTTAAAGTATCACCTCACTCTTTCTTATTTGTTATATTGTATTCCATTGAATTGATATACCATAATTTGCTCAAAGATTCCTTTATTATTCAGCATTCAAGTTGTTCTCAAGAAAGAATGACTTTTACTAAAAAATCAACCAATCAGAAATGCCGTTGGGGCTGTGTGGAAAAAAGAACCCTTCTCCACTGTTGGTATATGTGTAGACTGGGGCAACCAGTGTGGAAATAAGAGTGGAGATTCCTCAGAAAACTAAAACTAGAGATTCCATTTGACCCAGCTACTTCCCTTCTTGCTATTTTCTTGAATGAAGTAAAAATTTAATATCACAGCAATACACACACAGCCATGTTTATAGTGGCAATTTGTCATAGTAACAACCCAACGAAGGATAAAGAAAATGTAGATTTTTATACAATGGAGTAATACTGTGCCATAAAGAATAATCATCTTAAGACATCTTAGTTAAATAAATGCACCTTGAGGCCATACTCTTAAGTGAAATAAATTTGACACACATGTTTAAATGCTACATTTCTCTGGTATGAGAAACTGAAAGTGTGAACAGGACTAAAATGTGTAACAAATATTGGCAAATTGGAAGAAAATGTTTAAATGAGAAGGGAATGAAGATAGGTGGGGGGATAAATGAAAACAGGAATAAGAAAATAAAAGGAAAAACGATAACAAAGTTTTTGAGAAGAGGGATTGAAGGAGAAAAGGGAAATGGAATAAAGAGCAAGCTATATCATGTACAGGTATGAATTTCCTCTGATGGATGTGATCATTATGTATATCTAATGTGCTGAGCTGTAAAAGGCTCAAGTCAACAACTTCTGACATTGCCAGTCTTACAGAAAACCCATTGCTATTATGGACTATTGGACTATAATGGAATATTTTGCTGAATTCACTCACCTATAATATTTAAATGACAATGGAATACCCTTCTCTGATAAAACTAAACAAAAAAAAGGGATACAAATAAACGACCATTTTGTACCTGTATATTCAAAATAGCATAGATATATAGGTACATTCTCTTGATTCAATGAATAGAAAGATTTGTTCTAACAGTATTTGTGGACAGGATATCATCTGCATCTTGTACAATGAATAACCACTAAGACAACAATATGCAATATATTAATTATTGAAACTGTCCTACTAATTGGTTTTGAAACTGTCTCATTGATATTTGTTTCTCAAAATTATTAAAAAATAAATTGTGTTCATAAAATTTAAATATATTCAGGTTATTTTTATTTGTTTTGGTACCAGGAGTCGAACTCAGGACCTTGTGCTTGACAGGCAGGCACTTGTGCTATTGAGCTATAATCTCTACCCAGGTTGTGTCATTTTTATTCCTTTTTGGTGTTGCAAACAATGATAAGTGAATAATTCTGCACATAGCCTTAAAGAGCCTGCACACCTATAATTATTTTAGGTTTTGCCCATTTTCCATAGCTGTACTAAGCAACCTTTCCAACAACAGTTTATGAAAGTGCTTATATTCCTCCTTACACACTAACCTTGTGTATAATTAAGTTATTAGATCTTTACCCATTACAGGTAAAAAGTAATGTACCAATGCACTGTAATTTATATTCATCTTAGAAAGCAAATTTACATTATTTTGTTTTATTTTTGTATAGTCAAGGTTCACCTGTATTTTTCTATTCATTGAATTGTTATTTAAGTGAAGATTTTTCTCTCCTGTGACTTGTTGGTATAAAACAATTTATTTTGATCACATATTTAGTTAGGCAAGAGCAGGATTCGGGTCCTCTAGTTACTAATTTAATAATTTGACTACTTAAGTAGATATTTTACTGTAGCACATAAAAGGAAATTTTTTTATCATTTGAATTCTACCTTGACAGAGACGGGTGTTCCATTGCCATTCAAATATTGTAGGTGTTTGAATTCAGCAAAATAACCCACCTCTAACAAAAGAAAAAAAAACAAAGGGGATATAAATGAAGGACCATTTTGTAGTAAAAAAATATATATCTTTATGTACAAAATAGTTAGGATAGTATACAGCTACTTTCTCTTAGTTCAATGAGAAGAAAGATTTGTACTAATAGTGTTTAGACTCGACATCATTCTGCATCTTGTACTCTAAATAACTACTATGAAGACAACAATATGCAATGTAACTGTCCTACTAACCTGTTTTGAAACTGTCTCATTGCAACTTCTTTCTCATTAAGATTAATTTTAAAAAATGAATCCTACCTTGAGTTATTGCTAGGATCCTGTGGAAAGAGTCAGAATGTAAAAGCACTTTCAAGATGAAGAAGAGCCCATGAGAGGAGAGATAATAGCTCATTTCATGTTACAAAGCAATCACAACATTTATCAGTTTAGAAAACACACAGTTCATAATGAAAATCTGGTAGGATGTTTGACCTGGCTGTGGTCTGGGAGAGGTAAGGCAATTAGCTTCTAACGAGGCCTTCTGGACAAGCAGAATCCTGATTTTACTAGCTCCGTGCTGACATGTATGCCTTGTTTTTTTTCTTCCTCTCCCAAAGAATGGCAAACATTGTACCTTTGCAGAGTGATGGCAGTCTTGCTTCGCTTAAAAACCTCATTGCTCTCCATGTGAGCAGTTTGCCTTGTTCTTTTACATAAGCGAAGGAAACAGCTCATATTTTCAGAGTTTCTTTTCTTCAAATAGATATTTTAAACACAGATGAAAGAAAATTGCTTCATCTCTGTGTTGTTATTTTAGAACTTTTGGAAAACTGGTTTTCATTGTTTTCTCCAGCATTGGCTCCAGATAGCAAGGACAACTCATCTATGTGTGTTTCCTTGGTTCTTTTATGGTGCAGTGGCATTAGAGAAAACTTACTTTAGGCATTTACTTTATTTATATTTCACTTTGTCTGGCCAAACTGTTTATTAATTTTGTGCGAACATAGCTTAAAGACATTAGTCAGTACATAGTAATGGCTGGCCTAACGTGCATGTACAAAAGTGGAATGCAGGAGATTAACTTGCATTTGACCTACTTCAGCTTTCCTGGTAATGAGAGGTGCAGGGGCACAGAATTAATCTCTCTCAATTTGTGGCTCTCAGGGGTGCTGCTAAGTTTTAGAGTGCTTGAATTTTAAAAGTCTCCCGTTGTGCCAAGGAGTTTTTGCTACCCAGTAGAACTCTGTTAACTGTTGTGATCCAAGGTCTGGTTGTATCTATTGCTGCAGCATGAATGACCAATATTATGAAGGCCTGTAATATGTAGTTTGGTTTCGAAAGTAAAATGGGAACACCTTGGGTCAAACTTGTTAGACATGATTTTTTGTTTTCTTCCTATCCCTGAAAAATCCGAGTTTAGCAAATATGTAAAAAAGGCTTTAAAACTGCTTTACAAATATATCAAAAAGCTGTCTCTTATAGGATATTTGTTGCATGACACTAAAGTACTGCTGCTGGGAAGGTATAAGTCAAGTTGATATAATTTGGATTGATTTGCTTTTAAAAGCTTTGAAATGACAGTGCAATTATTGCCATGATGCAGGTCCCTTACAACTGGATTAATGCATTTAATGAACAATTTGACCACATAATTTATTTCTGTAGAGTTTGCATTAACTGTTGAATGCACTTATTCTGTAACAGCTATATTAATACTGTGATAATGTGTGGCAGTCATAGCAGGTCAGACTCTCAGGAAAAAAAATCTCTCAACTCCATTATAGTTCCAAATTCTGTTTTTATTCCAACTAATGATTATTGTGCAGCAGGTCAGCAGCCAAATTTTTGTTATGTGAGTTTTACCTCTCTTGCTTTTCTTCCATCCATCCTTTAACACAGGAGAAGAAGTGGAATTGATGGCCAATAAGAAGGATAAAGGCCAGAAATCAAAGAACTATGTACTGCTAAATGTGTATAATTGCTCCTTAAGTTTTAGATAGTGGCATTGGTTATTCACTTGCACCATGTGTTTTTTTTAAGGATTTGTTTCTGGTTGAATTATGCTGGATACATTGTGCCTAATTCATAGAGTCAATTGATCATGATTATGTAACTTCACATCTATGAAAATGTCATTTAAGAGATTGTCCTATTTGACCTTTCATTTTACTGATGAGGAAAGTGGGCCCAGAGAAGCTTGAGATTATTTGGTACTTGATGACAAAATACAGCCTAGGCTTCTGGTCTTGACATTGAAGGCTTTGGCTGGGTCTCTTCAGAGTAGACTACTTAAGATGACACCACCCACATCTCACATTATTTATGAAGCTTGAGCCCTTTGTACTCTTATGTCAGGAACATGGGAACATGCTGGTTGACTAAGCTTTCTTTAAAATATATAGAATGTTTACATTTAACTCTGTCTATCTGGGGAAGATATTGAAAGACTAAATGGCTAGAAATAATTTTTTACTATAACTTTCAGACAACTATGCATGAAATGATAATTTTACACAAAATCACATATGCCATTGGCATGATGTAGGTGGAGATGAACATAGACAGTGAGTATGTTGTTCCAAATTATGTACCTTTAAGAAAACAAATTGCTACAAAGCTACTAAAATATAAAATTTGTCTCATGTAGTATAAGGACTGATCCTTTATTATTTTTCATGCCATGGATGCATCAAGAGAGTAATAGTTTATAATGTTTACTAAAATGTAATGAGATTTTGTATTATTACCAAGAATTAAAAAAAAATTTCAGTCTCATATCTTCAAGTTAGAAAAATTAGGGCTTTATGTTATGAAAGCAATGTTTTCTGTCTCTCACTTGGTCATTATGAAACTAAGACTTTAGGTTGTAAATTTGAATCTTAACCATATTCAATAATTTTAAGGATGACACTGCAATATGCTTGACTAATTTAAATATATCCAGACAAGTTAGTCCCTTAAAAAGATTGATTAAAATTAATATGTTTTGTGGAGTTGAATGTCATGAAGCATCTGGTTTTACATATAGATAATTTGACATTGTGCAGTATGTAAAAGATTTTGAAGACTGCTCTAGAGATTTAAGCCCAGATATAAATTTAAATGAACAGCAATACTGGGATTCAATTTTCTGTACTTTTAGTTGTTAAAGAAGATGTTTAATGAAATGCTTTGTGGGCTCTAGGTCTTAGAATGTTTAGAATTTTCTCTTGAGTCTAGTGAATCAGGAGGAAGTCAAGCAGGAGCAGCAGAGAGAATTCCTGTACAGCAGTGTCCTCCTTGTTGGACGTAAGATGTGGCGATGCTTGCTGACTTTTCAAGTAGCTGCCAACATTGTCAGCACTGATCTGTCAAGAAGGATTTCTCCTGGCAAAACCCTGAAGCTACTTTCTGACATCTTCAACAAACCGATTGTTGTCTCGTGCCTCTACCAGTCCTCTGAAGTCCCAACGAGTTAGTGTCTTCTTAAGAGATGAGAAAAAGGACTCACACAATCAATTTATCAGGCGATTACGCATTGTCATCAGCCAAAACAAAAACCTGCTAAAGACAGGAGAAAAAGTAGAAGAAATGGGTCTCTGAGAAAAGGTTACAGAACATCCATCTTCTCTCCTCTTCTGATTGTTTCCTTTCTTTGCCCATTTTCATACCCGTTTCCCTCTGTTAAAAGACACTTTATGACAAGCATTGTAATCTCTTTAGAATAGAGGGGAACCTCTTCTTTAGGGCACAGTCTGTGCAAGTTGTGAGTGACAGTGGGAAAGGGTCCAATTGCCACTGAGGACACCAGGCAATAAATCATCCTCCCCTGGCATCAGCTGGCTGGATGAATCCCCACTTCCTGAGTAAGTACCAGAGCCTGGATGGGACAAAACAGCTATTGTCAGCTACTAGCGCCACACTCCCACTTTCTCTGTACTGCAATTTTCAGTTTACTTGGGATTTTCAGGATGGCAAAGATACTAGGAGCACAGATTAAAATAACTACCATCAGAAAGAAAAATAGCCTTGATTAGACAGTTAGCTGAATATTCATTTAAGAGCAATAATTACTGGGGAGAACCAGTTTTCACCTCATCAACAAGGTGCTGCTTCTATGAAACCTAGCCCATTTTAAATGGTTAAAATATAGAGTAGTCTTCAAACTGACTTGACTTTTGAAAGGAACATATAATTGTTTGGGCAAAAATTTTATAGGTAGTATGGAAAGAGAGGTTGCTGAAATAATAATTTCATAATTATAAAAGGTTAGAATATTTGCAAAAAAGCATTAACTTTTGTTGTAATGATTAAGTTTAGATAAATTATTGATGTATATATGTTTGTAAAATGTTGTTAGGGGCTGGGTGATCTCTAGTTCCTTTATATATGGATCATAATCATAAAAGAACTTGACAGGTAACTCAGGCAAGAATGTATTTTTGAAGAGAGAAATAGATATGAGCTTTGTCTACATGAAACAAATAGGTACAGATTACTCAAAAATTTCAAAACAGCAGTTATTTTGTGTCTAATTAAAATTCATGGAAAATAACAGTATTTAGAAGAAAAGTTTGCTGTTGGAGAAATTTAAACTATGCATACATCAATATAAGATCGATCTGGTGGTGAATCATTAGACAGTATAGGCAAAATATAGAAATTTGACATTTTGAAATTAGACTCATAATTAATAAGTACTCTTAAAATTATCCTGAAATTATATATAGACTATAATTATGGAGTATTGAGCACATATTAACTTGCACATTGGAAACATTTTTCCTCCTGTTTTTTGAGAAATTGAATTCTTAGCACATTTTTCTCAGTGAAAAATAATTCTATTTTTCTTTTAGAGTAGGGGAAATTCAGATAATGAATTGGTCAAATCCTACTAAAAGCAAGGTTTTTATTTTATTTTATTCTCTTCTATTTATATATTTGGTGCAGGGTTTCATTTCGCAGCACGGACTCAGAGTAAAATCCTCCTGTTTTCAGCATCCTCAGTTCAGGGGGTGCAGGCCTGTGCCACCATGCCCAGTCTGAGTGACAGGCTCAGTGTGCCTGGGTTCTGGGGTTGGCATGGCATGTGGTACTGGGAACGTTTTCAATAGTACTAGAAAATTGCTCCTTGAAGATGTAGGTTAGTGGTAAAATGTTCGTGTAGAAAAGTGCTGTTTACATATTGCTTAAAAAGCCTAATCAAGGGGCTGTCCAGATAGCTCAGCAGACTAAAGCACCTGCTTAGGTAAAGCACAGGGCGCAGGATTCACTCCTTGGCACCACAAGCTGTGTGGGCCCTGCCCCTGGGACTCACTGAGATGAAGATTGAGACTGGGTGTGGTTGTATGCACCTGTAAGCCCAGCTCTTGAGAGGCTGAAAACAGTCAGATCACTACAAGTCCCTTCTACACAGTAAGACCCTGTACTTAAAAAAAAAAAATAGCCTAATCAAGTGAAAAATTTTGATCTAGCTCATAAATGCTTTTGCTACCTTACTATGTCTACTGTTCTGAATAATTCCAATATTTGTTATTGTATTGACAAAATACCTGGATAATCAACATACGTTTTTATGCTTCACCTGTGTATTTCATGTAGACAAAGCTCATATCTATTTCTCTCTTCAAAAATATATCCTTGCCTAAGTTACCTGTCAGGCTCTTTTATGATTATGAAGAATATCTTGCAAGGAGCTGATGGATTCCCTTTTCTCCCTCTAAATCATCTTGAGCTGTCACACCGAAGCTGGAATACTTTCATTATCATAAAATACACACAATGCAGATGACATGCTTCTTTTCCAATTTAGTGAGTAACAAATGGCTAAATCTATTTTTAAAATATTTTAATTGGCTAGAAAGCTACATCTGGTGCATTTTTTCTTTCCCAAGTTGTAACAACCAGTGACTAACTGCATCTTTTAATATTGTTCGGTTGGTGATAATACGGAAAACATTCTGGCATTGTGAATTCATAGTCGAATGGTGACACCAACCTGACGAGATGATGGCGTGCCAGGCTAGATGACAGTTCTATCTCAGTTTATCATCTTAACTAAAAAATAATCCTATCTAACTTGAAATCCACAGCAGCTATAAGTAGAAAATAAATCCAAACCCCAGCTCAGACTTGTAACCTAACAGCTATCATAAATAATCAGAGCCTATTTGAAGGTGGAAGATGGGACATTAGAAGCTATTTACACTACTAGAGTGATGCCATCGATCAGTAGCGGCAACCCGTAGATAAGGCTCCTGTGATGTCATGGTTATTTATGATGGGCATTGACAGTAAAGCTACTATGGAATTTTCTTCTTAGACAGCTTCATTCATTTTTGTTTTGTGATGCATTTTGTTGTTAAAGAAGCAATCAATAGCAAAATCAGGGTGATAAAAGTATTACTTGTTAAATAGGTGAAAAATGTACATGTATATAGAAACGTGGGACAAAAGAAGGAGAATTTAAAAATTCACTTGTGATATATATGTGTGTTCCAGCTACAAATACACATTAGATTCATTTCACATGTCTTAGGCTTTAAAATGCGGCCACCTGTCTTCACCCTTGCATCTTATACCCTTGTTAGAAGACAGAGTTCAAGCACTGTGGGGAGTCCCTCCTTGCTGTATCTGACCAACAGTAGATGATATAAAATGTAATCAGAGAAATCACATGTGCTAAAACAAATATCCATCTCTTTCTACATGACCCCACCTTATGAGAGAGGATTGAAGGATTAGTTTAGTTATTTTTTTAATACTTTAAAAATTTTAGTTATTTTCTAATACATTGTTTTACTCCTTACCTTGTCATCTTCTACACAAAACCAAATCCACTGAAGTGATCAGGGAAGGTGACTATTAAACGCTTTTCAGGCTTCCTTCCAAATTATTGCCCTCTGCATTAAATGGGTGTTTTCTCCACTAGTATGGGGCAGTGGTTCTCAAAATATAGCTACACAGTCATCGGACAGTATATTTACCCGCAGATGGCAGTGTCCCCCTTCTCCCCGCTATCAGAACTTCTGATTCAGTAGATCTGGAGCGTTCCAAGATTTTGTGTTTCATAAAAGTCATAGCGTGACCACATGTTTTTGATGCTGCTGTTATGTGAGAGAGGGTCTCACTGTGTGGTTCAGGGAGTAGGGGACGGCGCAGCCCAACCTCTGCACCAGGCTCCTGAGTGCTGAAATTACAGGTGTGCACCATCACATCTGGCGCAGATGACCACATTTTTGAAAATCTGTAGTGTGGAGCTCAAATTTAGTGCTCACAGAACACTTGGAGTTTACATCTAATGCTGCTAAAGTGCTGGGCTATGGGGAAGGGGAGAAGAAGTAATATTTGTTGAGTACCCACTATTTTTTAGATATTATATGACACATGTCACATACATTGTCTTATCTAATTATCTTAATATAGTCAGTGTTTATCATAGAAGTACTCTATTTTGATACTATTTTATATTGAATGAATGAACTTAATTCTTATAACTGCCAGAAAACAGCTCTTGCGCCAATTTTTTCCTGCGTGATTCCATATTTCTTCTCTGAGAAAGTGAAAACATAGTTTTTCTCCCCTAATTGTTTCTTTTTCCTATTACTTCCAGATCTGTTAAGAGCAATGATAAAATAAAAAGGCTTCCTTCTAGAAGTTTCTAAGAGGCAAGAATCTGACACAGTGATAGGTAGGGTGACAGCAGAAAGGGTGAGGGATGCAACCCGGAAGAGGCTTGGGATGGTCCATCCCTCTCCCCATCACTTTGCTTTCTTGCAGCAGCTCCCACCCTTTCCAACACATACACACACACACACACACACACACACACCCCTCTCTCTCTCTGTCTCCTATCTATGATAATCCCTCCAAAAGTGTAATTTATAAAAAAGACTCTGTGGTCTAAACTACTCCAGTGTCACCAAGCTCTAGCTGACATTTTAGTCCAGTGGGTGTCCATGGGGTGTAACCAGCCCAGGTGCTTGGACACAGAAGGTCCGCCCCATAGCACATTTCCCCACCAGTAATGGTCCAGGACCTACAAGCAAACTGACAGTTACAACACAGCATGATTGTTATTACCCTCTGTAAGGAGGAGGTGCTGGGGGACCCAGCTCTTTTTATTACACACCCGGGAAACTTCTGGAAGAAGGGAAATCTCAGCTGATGCTTGAAGAGTCAGCGCTGGTAGCATTTGAGGGGGAAGGAGGCAGAACTGGCTGAGGGCCCGGATCCTGGCAGTAGGAGCAGCTTTTCTGAGAGTCCCAGACCCTGAGGGAGGGCATAGGCACACTGTAGTCATTCAAGTAGTTCAGGGGGTTGAATCATTACCAAATAAACACTATGGGGTCTGTGTCACTACCAAATAAACACTGTTGTAAATGTATGTGTTTTGTGAATATGCAGCATCTATAACTTTTCTTGCATTCTTAATAAAGAGAATAGGATTTTGAAAACCTGTTTTTTTTGGCAAACTATTGAAAATAATCACAAAGGACAGATAGGCTATCATGGAGGGCTGGTGCTGATATTATCTCTGCTTTCCTGAAATGGCAAAGTATAGATTATATTCAGCATTAGTCACCATGTGAAAAATACACTCTGACACACAAACACATCTTTTTTACATCTCTTTGTGTAGAAACCTGGAGGTCAAGCAAGGGGCAGGGTCCTGTCGTAACAATGTTCTCTCATAAAGAATTGGTTTCCTCCACACAGTTTGGGTACCTTCTCAGTACATAGCATTAGACCGGGGCTCCAGAGTTTGGACACCTAAAAGGAAGTATGGCAGGCACATTGTCCATGAAAAGTCTACGTTCCTAGGTTTAAGATTATGCATTCAGAGGTACAAAGCAACTGGAAACTAATTTTCAGACAACTGTGATCTTTTTGGTACCTCATATCAGAGCCACCAATTATTTTTTCTTATGATAATGATATTTTGAGCTAAGAAATTATATTAAGATCAGCAGATTTGTTCTAGAAATACAAAAAAAAGAATGCACATGTGGGGAACCAATTGAGAAACTGAAATCTCTTCCAAAGTTGCGTGCTTGGGAAGCCCTCATTCTACTGTAAATCACAGCCACTGAGAGATGCATGCAGAAATACACCCCGCAGCAGCTGGGATATTTAAATTTCCTTTTCATTTAAAGAGTTTAATACACAGTAAACAGAGATTAAGCATTAGCAGTCGTGGTATGCCGTGCCTCCTCTCACCCTACAACTTAGGTGTATAACTTAATAGATTGGCTAATTAACATTATTTCTGAATTGAACTATGATTCTACATAAGCAGTTGATTTACATAAAGCAATAATATATGAAGACACATTCATTTCTTATTTTATCGAAATTTGCAAAGAAGATTTAACTACTCTGTTCTCTTTCCGAGAGTGATTTTAGACATTCTCAGAGAACCGAGACAGTTGTCAAATTTTACTCTGCGATATATGTATGGAACCTTATATGGACTCCTGATTTCCAATTAAGGCCAGTATCTCTTAAGTAGAATGCAATGTTTATTTTTGGTCTCTTTAATTAAATTCATTTACTATAGAGGCAATGCCTAATCATTTCTAAGAGTATCATCAAGCTTGTAACAATAAATACTGGAATGCATTTGAGTGAGTCAGAGTTACTTATCTAATCATTTTATGTTGTGTAGCAATAAACAGAAATGACTAGAAACCTATTGCAAATTTTAAAGGGAACAAATAGTGTTTTAATACAGAATCATTTTAAAACATAGGTAAGTGCTATTGATACACACTAAACACATATTTTATTCTAAAAATTGATTTATATTAAATTTCTGCAGATCTAACATCACTCTCAATATAAAAATAGTATAACTTTTATGTTTTCACTGAACAGCTTTAAGATATTAAATACTTTCTCTTTAGGTCCTGAGATGGGTCTTTGTGGGGAGCTTTTATTCTATGAGAGAGAAACATTGCATTTATTAATATTTCTCACTTTTTATAGGAGACTCTGCTTCAATGACTTCATTTGGCCCCTCTGAAAGCTCCCTAGATTGTATTCAGGAAATGTTGTTACAAGACTTTGTGTCATATTTTTTGAAAAGATGGTTTCCTTTGGCTTCCATAGAACAGTTGGTGATTTCACTGGAATTTTAACATTTCTTTGAAAAGGTAATGAGCCCTGCTGGGTCACACTTGCTATTTTATATAAAGTGACCATTGCACACAGAACTACTGAGGCGAATTCAGGAAAGATGGATCTTGAAATCTCACAGAACCAAATGTGGAAGAAAGAATTAGCAAGTTTTCTAAAACATATTTTGCACAAATTTTGCCATTTGCCCTATTTATCTAAAATTAAATAATACTGCATAAGGACACCAAAACCAATTTTTTTTCTTATTATAAATGGATTAGTCCTTTAAATCATTTTTAGTAGATATGTATTTACTGAATTCATTATACAAGCATACAATGTACAAGTTAATAATAATAGATCAAGTGCAATCATAAATCACCAGTGATGCTACTAAACTTTCTAAATAACTTCACATTATTTTGGATTCAAATAAAAGACATAAATAATGAAAATAAACACATTATGACAAGAATTAACATAGTTAAAATAATTCATGTTAGTTGTGGGTATCCTAAAGTCATCCTCTTTTATTTTTGAATCCTAATTACAAATTTAAATAATGCATTAGGGATTATACTTTTATTTTTAATTTTTTATTCTTTGCACTGGGGATCAAACTCAGGATCTTGTGTTTGCCAGGCAGACACGTATGCCACTGAGCTATCGTCTTAGCCTGGAACAGACATGTATGCCTGGCATCTGAGATAGCTCAGGTGCCACTGAGCTATCTCCTTAGTCTGGTTAGGGGAAATGTACTTTTAGAAGGTTATCTCCTCTGCTTTCACTGGAACGAGCAGAGCCTATTTTTAGAGAAGCTGTTCCCCAAGCTTGAAGCCTGTGTTGCGCTCACCTAAGTTTTTGGCATGCTACAGGGCCAGTGAAGGCCAAATAAGAGGATAGAACTGTACTGTAGCTTCAGGGGAAGGATAAAGAGGATTATCAGGAGCCAGAGGAAGCACTGCACAGGAAATACAGGAGGTGCCATCTTTCCTAATTCCAAACGAATCAGTCTCTGTCATCTGAAATGCAGTAGTCTCAGCCAAAAGTTCTGAGCTTATTCTAGAACTTTTGTTTTCCCATCTGAATCTCTTTGTGGTGTTTGGCTGTCACAGGGCTTACCTGCTGTGTACAATTAATTTTGCTTTTTCACCAACTTTGCCCTCACTGTTCAATCTGATAGAAAATTTCATTAATAATAATAATAAAAAAAAAGAATGATCACGTCCTAAGCAGAGAGAACAGCAAACTCTGGCAGAAATGGCTGTGTTTTGTATAAATCAGTGGAAATCACAGTATTTTGAAAAATTCATCATAGGCCAATAGAACTGGGAGCCTCTAATAATTATAGTTTGGAAATACGAAATTCAAAATGCTGAAAAATGTGAAGGGTTCAGTATACTTTGGCTTTTAGAGAAATTTGGATTTCAGAATTCTACTTAGATATGCTGTAGCGTTTGACCATAAGAAAGAAATTCTGTCCTTTGCAGAAAATGGATGGGTCTGGATCATTGTCATGTTGAGAGAATGACAAGTGTCTCATGCTGTCCCTAACAGCGATAACAGCAAAGTGGGAGGGAGAATGTCATTAGACCTGGGAAGGGAGAAAGAGGAGACGAAGGGGTTGTAAAGGTGGATAACAGAGGGCATACATATGTTCAAAATACAGTACACACCGGAATACTCTCCAAAAGTATATGAAACTAAGAGGAAGGAAGGGATAGAGAGGCATTGGATGAATGACTAAAACATGTGCATTTAAAACATAAAGTTTAAGTAAGAAAGAGATCTAATTAATAGATGTTGGGCAAGTATTTAACTGATCAAATTAAAATAACCTTATCTCCTAATGCCCATTGGGGTGATTATTATGTCGCCATTCTTTTGTTCTTCCCTTTATCATGTAATTCCTGAAATATTGCAGTTGCTCTTCTCTTGATGGCTTGGGTATCCTGACTGTTTGCTGCTTTGGCGTGTGTTGCAATCTTCTCTTTTTGTGTCTTGTCCTCCGTACTTTCTCCAGTGTCCTTTCCTGAAGATGCCTTTTTCTTAGCTTTGAGTCCTGTGAGCACTTGATATTAGATTTGTGCTTCATAAACAAGTATAATTTGTGGACAAGACTTTATATTCTCCTGAGCATTTTCGATGGTCAAAAATAAAGGAAAATGATGTTGTTCATTTAACTTTCATAAATGAAATTCTATACTTTTATTAAAAATCCCATTTTTCCGATGAACTAGTTTTCTTTTGTTACAAAAATATATTTTTCTTACTGCCATACTTTTTCTCTTTTCTAGTTGTTTGTTTGAATTTTGACAGTATTTATTGCTAAAGTTATCTTTGTGATTACATTCATGGGCTACTTTAGATTTGGTTAATTTGTGCTGCTGGTGAAATTAGCTCACCATTAGGTTCTGAATTTGAATTATTTAATACAAGATATGAATATATTACAGATAATCAATAAGTGCATTAATTAGCAAGTAAGGTCTATTGTGTATATGTTATTTCACAAGTATATGTGAAATATTTTCACTTTAAAACATTTTTAAAGTACTAAATGTAAATGGAAATTTACATGCTGTGTCTCATATGGCATGGACATATCTGTACAGTATGTGTATATGTGAGTCTATAGGAAACTTGGTTATATTTCACCCTGATATTATGGAACCCATAATGCAGCAAGAAAATCTTATACTGCTGTATCCCTTCTTCTTGGATGCTCATTAATCACTGAGCACTAATAACACATTTTTTTTTGTCATGATAAAACAAAAATCCTGGCTCTGACTCCTGTTCTGGCTCATTTACATTGGCCTGCCTGTCAGTTCAAAGGATCAGGGAATTAATATTGCAAGATTAAAAAATGAGGTCCCTGGAACATCCCATCATCTAAACTGTGGTTAGTTTTCCAGAGAGAAAAAAAATGAATGAAGCCTTTGAAGGGCCTTCCGCGTTCTTGACCACTCTCTGCCTCATTCCCCCCCTCCCAGTGATAACAGGCACCCTGGGTCTTCTGCTGCATGGCCAAGGTCCTAGCCATGCTCTTGCTGAAGGAGTGGCCCCTTTGGGATATGTGGTAAGCTCTGATGAGCTGCCTGATTATTTTAGATGCCATTTCCCTTGACTTCTCCTTTGATTTTCACATTTTATCCATCTGAGGATAAGAGTCTGTAGAAACACCTCAATAATCCATTTATTATTTTTTTTATAAAAAAGAAACATTTTCTCCAACCATCTGGTTTCTGTGTAAATGTGTGCTATGCTCGGAGCCAGTCAAATCCCTGTATGCATCTCACTTGCCCACTGACTCTTTTCGGTGAATCAGAAGAATCAAAAGCCTCTTTGAGGATTTACAGAAAAGGAATTCCACATGTGTTAGTGTGTGCATGTATAAGCAATTTATTTTAGAGAAAAGCTCCACTAAAATCAAATGAATATAATCTAAACATGCTTTTAAAAGATTAGAATAAAAAAGAGATGAATCTGGAAAGCCCTTTGAATTTTTATAGAAGGGTCAGTTTATATGGTCCATCCTATGTATTTTCAGGTCAGTCTTCAGTGGAACTTAAGATAGATGATGTGCTTAAGCTTTCTGTAGTCTACCACTGTGTTACGACACTGTGAAGCTGTAAGAAACACTTGCCGCCAACTACTTCTGCCTTTTATTTTCACTTATTATGAGTTATTTTTGTAGGTATATCTTTTAAGACTTTATTACATAAATTTATTTATTGCCTTTCCAAGAGAATAATTTTATATCTGTGCAGAATGCATAAATATCTTTATACATGGCAATATTTCAATACATATGTAAAATCATACTCTTAGGTGAGCACAATGGCGGTTCCTAATTTTTAGATCAGGAAGTCTTTGTTCTGAGAAGTCCAAATCCCTAGTCAGTCAGTGGTGAATTTGAGGACTTTACAATCTGCCCTCCCTCTTTATTAACTGCACAACAAATGGCAATTTATTTAATATTTGCAAGCTTCAAGTTCCTCATTTACAAAAGAGCGTAACTCTGTGCATCTAGGTGGTAGTATTTTCAGGATTTAATGGAATGAAAGTCCAGAACACGGTAAACACAGCTGAAACATAGTGAATAGGAAAAACGATCAGGATGCTGGGCTAGTAATTATTTTCATAGACGGCATTATTAGAGGTATAAACAGTAGTAATTTTGGTGACATCTTAATTAAATGATGGTCTAGAATTTACCTATGTTTTAGTTGAAATATAAAAAGAATTGAACATTATAACTGTCACCTATCACTCACTTTATTAATTCTATGGATAAGTATACACATGTATTTACTTATATCGACCTAATTTTTCTGCATATAGGTAAATGAAATGAAAGCTTTAATGTCCAAATTCAGTAAAATTTTATTTATAATGGAAGGTATTACATAAGTAGCAGTGTAACTTATTTTGGTAATAGGAAATTTTTTATGGATTAATTTATATTATTAATATTATTTTTATTTTTGTTTTTGTGGAATTGGGGATTGAACTCAGGCCCCTGTGATTGCCAGGCAAGTGCTTATTCTATTGAGCCATCTTCCTGGCCCCAATTTATATTATTATTTAAAATTCTAAATCCACAAAAAACATTTATTGTCTTGGGGCTTTTTAAATATATGAAAGAGGATTTATTTCTGCTCAGTCATTTCAGATGCCATGCATAATTCTGTGGAATCAGATGTTGAAAGACATTATTACTCTCTGTAGTCCTTTAGACATAGGCTTATCTATTGATATTTCTTCTAGGAGTTATGCTGGATTGAAGTTTGAAATGTGTGGTTTGTCATTATGCTGTTTTCAGAGACTTACATGAACTCCAAAGAAATTCTTTCCTCTACTTTCAATGCGTTTTGTTCTTCTTTGTCTAATTAATTTCCAACCATATTTAAAATATTCCACCTACCTACTTCCTCTTTAAGAACTCTTCTTGACTACTGAAATATATATATATATTTTATAATATACATAAAATTTGTGAATCCTCCTGTTATGGCATTTTCCGTGCTCTGTGGCAGTGTCTTCTTACCGCCAACCTGTTTCTAGCAACAAGTTCTCCTGACTTTTGCTGGAGGACACCTTTGGTTGCTCAGTCTTAAAATCTCATTGCCTGACGTGTAGAACACGTCCAGAGGTGCTCCTAGAAGACGTGACAATGCTGTAAGTACTTCTCCCCTATGTCTTTTCTGTATATCCTCTTGGTGCCCTAGAAAGGCAAGTGCAAATGACTCACTTCCTACACGTAGGTAAATAAGTGCTTGTCTCCGTGCTTCAGATGTTTTTAAGGTAAAAATACTTCACTTAATTTGAGCTATTACTTTGAGTTAATTCCTATTTAATAAGTTATGAATTACATTTTTGGAATGCTAAAAGAATTCTTTTTTTGGCTGGCTCAGCCTGCCCTGGGGGCGGGGTTGGCATGGCCTGTGATGCCGGGGATCAAACTGCAGTCCCCTCCCTGTGCCTGCCTAAGCTTGCCCAAGCAGGTGCTTTAGACCACTGAGCTATCTCACTGGCCCTTTTTTACTGTTTTTGTTGTACATCTTACATTTTATAATGGAAAGTCTAAGGGGTAGGTATAAATTGCTGAGACAGAAGTACCATTATATTCTATAGATTGAAACTCATGATTAGGGCCAGAGAGATAGGTCAGTGCAATAAGTGCTTGCCTGCCAAGCGAAAGGTTCTGAGTTCAATCCCTTGTACTGGAACAAACAAACAAATGAACAAACAAACAAAAATTCCTGACAATCATTTTTTCTGGAATAGCTCAGAAGAATAGGGTTTTTTTTTTTTTTTTTTTATAAAATGAGGCAGGAATCTAAGGCAGACCACCACAGATGCATTATAAGGACTGATGGTGACACTATATTAATATTTTTTTATTGAAGTTTTGTATACATGCTCAACTATGCATTGAAAATTGGGCATAGCATAATGACACTGAACATATTCTTTAATATGATATTAGTATTACATGTATTTCCCTAAGTTGGCAGTCTTTATGGTGAGGTAACTGATCCTGGCTTAGGGCAGTAATTTCATGGTGCTACTAATTACCCAAGTTCTTTTGGCATTTTTGTCTCATCAGGCATTGTTGGTGCATTCTTTCCTTAGAAATTTTCATGATCACAAAATAGATACTAGAAGTCCAGTTGTCATATTCATGCAACAGACAGGAAAGAGTAGAAAAGATCAAAAGGCTTGTTCCAACTTTTCCTGAAGTCCTATGGAACCATTTTGCTTATGCCTTACTGACTAGCTTTTAGTTTTGATGATTCTCTTAATCTCAGAAATGTCATTTTTAAAGTTTGGTATACTTTTTGCTCTCCATGAGGTAGGAAGCAGAAGAAATGTGAGTAGCAAACTGCACAACATTGGAGAAAATTAAAATGATTTCACCAGTAGTATTAGACATTTCCACCTGCCACATTAAATTAAAATCAGTACCAGAACTCTAGCACAGTTGTGAGGGGATGGAATGCGCAGAAAACTGCGACAGTTTCCCTAGCTTTCTGACTATGAAACTGTAATGAAGGTATATAAGTAGCTATGGAAGAAAATAAGAAATGGAAGGTTTTACTTTAAATTCTGTAGTTCAGGAATGTGAAGACAAGTCACTTGGTGAATGCTAGGATTGTATGCAAGCACATCCTTTCGACTGTAAAGTACTTGAGCCTCAAGACTAAGTCTTTCATTTTCATCATTCTGCCTCTAGATCCCAGGAAAGAAGCTGGCAGTTGGCGTAACACCAGCAACTGCTGATATTTTAGAATGAGGGCAGGATGAATGTCCTATTCAAAGTGGTTCCAAATGTACCAGCTTAAGTAATTCTTCTTTCAATTGGTTGTCCCTTGTCATGGTTAATTTCTGAAGGCCAGCATTCATTATTTGCAACTGACTACTACTTAAAGTCAATAGAATGTCCCATGGAAACTTTGATTAAAGGTGGGAAATAAGAAGCAGTGGAAGTATTTTGAATTGTCTCAATAGTGTTGAGTTGATGGCTATTGTTCATTAATTGGAATGCTTGATATAACAAATGTGAATTCTGGCTGTTTGTGAAGAATTAAAAATGCTAGCTACTTTGGACCCAGGTTGGGGCCTGGCAGTGATCAGAAACAGTTTGTGGATCCTGTGACCTTACCAGAGTCCTCATGAAGTCACTCTAGTCACTAACAACCTCTCTAACCCAGGATACCTGTGCTTGGCATGTGCTCCACATACTACATATTTGTGTAGACAGGTGCTTTGTTTGCTTCTTAGGGTTTAACTTGTATGGGCATTTTAAATCTGTACAGTCTTCCTTCTTATCAAGTCTAGGCCTGTTTGTTTTATTCAGAAGTTTGAAACAACCTCCAAAGTAGAAGTATCATGGGAAAATCTCAATCTTTTTCTAACTCAGCAATTCCATAGGGTATGTGACATAATTTCTGGTCTGGTTGACAGTTAACTTTGGTTTTAGAATCATCAGAACGTAATATTATCTTTATTCCCCAAAATGAATTCTAATGGAGGAATCTACAATTTAAAAAATATTTAGGTTTCTCAAAACTCACTGGTAACAGACACACATTATTTTGTGCAAAAAAGAACCCATGGAGCTGGGGAGATGGCTCAGTGGAATAAGCGCTTCCCTGGCAAGCGCAAGGGCCTGTGTTCAATCCCCAGTTCAGCAAAAAATGCAAAAAAAACCAAACCAAACAAATAAACAAACGCTTGGATACTCATTGATAAGTTTCTATATTAATGTCAAGTTACATTTTTTTTTTTTCATCTGGAAACATGTAGACTTACCAGAAGGAAATTCTGTGTAAGTCTTGGAATATTCATTAAGGAACTAACAATATCCACCATTTGGTTCAGAGCAATCTTTAAACAGTAAGGGAGAGCCGGGCGTGGTGGTGCATGCCTGTAATCCCAGCACTCTGGGAGGCTGAGGCAGGAGGATTGTTGTGAGTTTGAGACCAACCTGAGCTACAAAGTGAGCTTAAGGTCATCCTGAACTGCATAGTGAGACCCTGTTTCAAAAAAAAAAAAAAAGACAAAGAAAAAAAAAACAGTAAGGAATCTTGTTAAAAGTGTATTTTTAGACATAAATATCTAAGCCCAGTTATATTAGCTTGATTAGATGCTATATCCGAGGAAATATTTAAATAACTCAACTAGATCATGGCTTCAAGCATTGGGTAAAAACAAATTCTTTATCTTATGAATGAATGACAGAAGAACTATCCTGTTTTACATCCAAACTGAATGTGAGAACTACACTTTACTTTGCCTTAGCATTTTCACTTAGGAGATGGGCACCTCTTCCTAGCTATATGTACTTTCTTGAACACATTGAATTCATGCTACAATCAGCACTCTAATAATAACTTTTATTCCAGTCCTTTCTACCTTTCAGACATTGGTTAACTGCCTATCAAATTTAAGCACATGTTAACAAACTAATAGCTTCCCTTTCCAAAATAGAACGTTTTAAAATACTTATATGGGGCTGAATAATTTCGTTCAGCTCTATGATGACAAGACTAAACAAACTTTCTCTGGAATTCTGGATTTTTTCATTTCATTACTTTGCTCTGAGCAAGCAAATAGAGATGAGCTATGAAATAGGACTTTGATTTGAAACATGATCTAGTTGATTTAAAAATTGAGATGTTGACAAAATGTGCAGTCAACATTCAAATAAATGCAGTTACTTCGTTGTATGTCAACAGAGAAGGTGAAAAGTGCAACTTAACTGGCTTGGTCAGATTGGAAGGAGGGGCTGGGAGCATGGGAGAGACAACAAAGAGATAGTTGGTAAGATTTAGTGGCTTGCTTCAGCAGGGATGGTGAGAAGGCAGTGTGACAAAGTTCAGTCGGGTCAAACAAAGTGCAGAAACTTCCTCATAGACACTGAAAGGGGAGTCGTGGTACTGACATAAAATGGTCAGATGGTGTAATCGTGAGGTGGCCAAGATGATAGTTAATGTGCTGTTCTTTTGATCCAGGAAGTAGAGAAATCGCCTTATCTCTCATGTACCAGGATGACATAATTAAAATAGTACTTGTTTTTGAAGTGAAGTCTTTAAGGGCTTCAAAGAAGGTGTAGAATGTTATAAGATCAGCCTACATCTACCTTTGAAAGGCAGTTATGGGGACACATTTATTTAACAAACACATCCTTTTTAAGGAGGGACTACCTCAGTAATGATAGAGTATGTATGCAATAGCTAGGGCATTATATACATCACCTAAGACATATAGTTTACTCCCTGACATGCATATTAACAAAAAGATGAGTCGATTTTTGTTAAGCTTCTATGTGAAGACATTCATTTGGGGAAAAGATACGTAATTCTTATTACATCTCCACATCAAGCTATATCTGCACATTACCGTATGAGCAAGTAAATAATGTGTCTTCTGCAAAGTACAGCATTTGTTTCAAATGAGTTGATACCTATTATTTTGCATATGTAGCTGTTTGGCACTCCTTTGGTGTCTGACCCTGTAAATGACCTTGGAAGTGGCTTGCTTTAACCATGATGGATGCACCAAAAGATTTATTTTTGTCATACAAGAGTTGAGTCCTAGGCTATTGGGAGCATAAAAACTGCTTATTGAAAGTAGGCTTGGCAAACCTTTGCTTTCAAATAATCTTTCAGAAGCTCATCTAATTTTGCTAATTAGCAGGAGATAAAATATACTCACATTGTCCTTTGCAATGACTTGAACCTCTGCCCTTACTTGATGATAATAATATTAAATATACATGTACTTATTGCATTGAATATTAATTAACGTAGTCTGAAAAGAGAGAATTTTGTTATACATACAAATACATTCAATATATGTTTAATTTCATATAAGTACCTTAATATTTCTTTAAAAGGGAAGAAATAACAAAGGTGAAATGATTTTTAACTTGTTGATCTACAAAAATGTTTAAGTATACTCTGATTATTGAAGCCTGATTTTAATAATTCAAGAATGAAAGAGCAGTCATTAATGTGGGAAGCAAAAGGAGACCATTCAACTAGTACTGACCTTGTCACTAGAAATTAAGCTCTTTCTCCGAATCTAAAAATCAAAGCTTAAAAGGCCACTCTCTCCATAATATTTCATTAACTTTTCGAAATGAAATACGTATTGATTAGATTTTCTTTCAGATAATAAATTCTACATGTCTACTCTGTCACTTCAATTACAGTATTTACTTGTACACAAGGAAAATGTTTTTACATCTGAAATTAATGTATGTTTTCAAAATAATATACGTAAAGTTCAGATGGTATAATCTTTTGTTTTTGCTCTTAATCTTTCTCTTCCAGTGCTTGCTTTGCCTATATTAGTTTTCTGTCTAGATGGCTCCCCTCCCCCCATCCTTAGCAAGATCTTAGTCATCCTTCAAAGCCTAGTTCAAGTGTTACTTATGCTGTGAAACTTCCTGAGTTCTTTTGCCATAGCAAACTACTCCTGCTCGGTTCCTGGGCTCTGTCAGCAATGCTGGTACGCACTCTCAGCGTCCTTACCATGCCTTCTGTGTTGCCTCTGCCTTCTGTTAACTTCTAATCCACTTAATCTCTGTATTTTTCATCTCTACTGCCTGGCTTGTGGCAGGCACACAAGATTGTTGAATTCATTGTTCCACATTTGGGAAACTGGGGAGTTTGTTTTGAGCCTTTGTTTTCTATTTCTACTCATAGAAATCAACCCAACTTTAGGAATTTTTTATCATTTCATACTTTACATGAAATATCTCAAATCTGGCAACTATCAATCCCAGACCCCATCATAAATAACATTCAAACTTATTTTACTTCTTTTATTAAAGGGAAGCTAAACAGTGTGACAGATTTTGTTGGCCAACTTCTAGAAAGGAAATAAAGGCCATACTGATGTCAGAAGTTTATGTATGTTACTGATAGCGTGTGTTCAGTATTCTTGAAGGGTCAAACACTGAGTTAATATTGAACTCATGTTTGCATCTTCCTTAACAGGAACTAAGAGCAGAATCAAGGTTTGTTGGTGTTAGCACACTGAGAAGTCAAATGCTTTGGGGCTGCACATGACCTTCTGACACATTCATTCTAAACTATGCACCAGCGCTAACTCTAGGAAGGCCATGAGTTGAACTATTAGTACACCTTACAAATAATGGTAAGGAGTTATATTTCATTTTGTAGTCCTTATAGCCTTTATTCATTATTTCTGAATCCTCTGGCAGAGAGCAAAGTCATAAGCATCGGTATGGAATTTGGCTACCAGAACCAGATTCCACTCACCAAAAGATCTTCTCCTGCTGAAGTAGCTTTCTAGAAAGGTATTCCAGCAACTGTCTTTGCATAACACAAATGGAATCCTTTGCTGGGTCATTGTGCTGTGAATGATTTACTGCTTTGTTGTGCACCCTGGGTGGGAGGTGGGGCTGCTGTGTACAGTGAAGATTTTTCACTGCACCAAAGAAAGTTCTCCAAACCATGCTATGTGCGTTGGATTCCATGTTCTAGTTTTGATGATTCTCTATTTAGTGCTGAGTTGCCTGTAAATCTGCACTGTGTGTAGTGTGAAGAGCTGTTACTAGAGGACCCTCAGTCTGCAAGACAACTTTGATCTATCTTAAGTGTAACTTGATGTTGCCAGGATGGAGCTGTTGGCAGACACAGGAGGGGAGCAGCAGAGAGGGGCTGTGGAAATACCCTCTCACTACAAAGTCCCTGCAGTTGAATCCTCTTGTTGTCAGGACAAGTTTCTTGGCAAACTGGATCACTAGTGTGAGCCCAGCCCCTTCTTTCTGCATTAGTGGCAGGAAGGTTTTGGGTTCTGAGTCTCTAACATGTACAGCATTGAAAGAGAAATAGTGACATGGAAGAGAGCACAGCAGAGGACAAGGACCCAAGAATCTACACTGAGTCCCTTTGTGTTATCAGGGACTTTGGCACTTCATCTAACCTCGCAGAAGGTCAGTTTTCTCATTTGTCCAATAATAATTAAGTACATTTCCTTCTTCCAGAGTGTCCTAAATTAAGTTTTTAGAGAGGTTGTCTACAAAAGGAGTTCAAAATCTATAAAAAATATGTTTGATGAAACAGACATAGATGTACATAGCTGAGCCTGTGTGTCTGAAAAATCCCCAGCCTTAAAGGTGGTTTTCTTAAAGAAGATGTGTATCTTCCTTTCTCGTACTTTGGCCATCCCTGTGATTCTCACTACCCGTGGAGCAGTGTGCTGTGGACATTGCCTCTTTTATCACAGAGGAGTGTGCTTGGGTTCCCCATGGGTGAATCGCGAACAATAATCCCCACCTCCCAGGGTCATTGTGAGGACGAAACAAAGCGATCTATGTGAGCATGGAGCACTGTGGGAGTTTGCTGCACATAGTTCCTGCACTCTCTCCTCTCCGCCCATGCCTCTACTCTAGTGAAATAAAATCCTCCTTGTATAACTCAGGGAGCCCCAGGAACACATTCCTGCAAGCCATGGAAGAGAGAAACACTTCCCTGTGTCCTTTCAGAGAGTACAGGGCTTCAGCTGGGCTCATGTCAGAGCTGTGCTCCTGGCTGCCTTTTGGTCAAAAGAAATTTCAGTTTGTTAAAAAATAGCCAAAGAGGCCCTCTTCCTCCTCATGGGAAAGCAGACATTTTTGTCCATCCTCCAAGTCCTCCTTGCACAGATTACTGTCAAGCCCAAGCACTTTATTTATAAAAATGCCAACATAGTCTGATTATTTGGCGAATGACCATACTGCTGTCAGTGTAGAAACAGCACATAGAGTATAAAAACAATCTCCATTTTTATCGTGCCTGTCACAGCTGGGAGGCCAGGGAACAAGGATGCATTGTTTGGAGGGAGACTGCAGAAGCAATGCTCAGGTCCATTGGTGGCCTCCTGGGAAGAGGGCTGTGGTCACATTTGGTAAACTGTTGCATGATTTTTTTTTTTTTTTTTTTTTTTTTTTGCTGGAAGATACCAATCTTGCCATAAATGAATTTCTGGGTTCAATATTGAGATCTTGATTCTGTTTTTTTTTTTTTTTTTTTTTGAGATAGGGTTTTACTGTGCAGTTCAGACTGGCCTGGAGCTCACTTTGTTGCCCAGTCTGGTCTTGAACTTGCAATGACAGTTTTGTCTTAGCCTCCTAAGTGCTGGAACTATAGATGTGTGCCACCACACCCAGCCCATATTTCTGTTTTTGAATAAGCTTTTGCCCATCTGTCTGTCGGTCTGCACCTACCCTAATTCATAGAGCTTCTAAATGCCTATGTGCTTCCAGGGTACACAAATATAGACCCAGTGGTAACACAACCCAAGGAAGTCCACCTTTCACTGATAAACTTCTCATGACTTCATATTTTAGTGACAAATGGAACTCACAAATACAGTGTCTAAGAATAAAAGTACACAAAATGAGAGGGGGAAAGGAGGGAGTAGAAATGATGGCCACTTACTGAAGATTGGCTTCTCATCACCTCTAGCTACTTGTCTCTGGGGTCAAGATGAGTCCTAGGGACAGAGTTCTTCCTGGTTTAGTTACAGGTGTGAAGCCCATGTATGAAAGCGTGTGATGACTTTCAGGCCCTGGACATCACAGAATGGGCCAGGACCATATATGTTTTCTCTGGAGAACCATGTTTATTGGTTCCCGTCCCCTCTTAAGACGTGTTCTATCCTTGTGCTTCTTAATGAATAAATGGATGTAATTGACCTCTGGTAGTCATTCATTAGCTTTGCTCTTTTTAAGAATTTTTTTTCATTTTCTTTTTGCATAGTGAAACACTCTGCTAGAAAGAATTAACCACATGATATTTTATTTCTCAACAGAGAATTTTATTTATTATGATTATACTTGGAAAAAAAGCTTAAAGTGATTTTTAATGAATAAGTTCCTTATGCCTAAACCTTTGGTAGAGAGATTAAGGACTTGTGTGCTCAGGGAGGTATTGGGGAGGGAGGTTAGCATTGATATGAGGAATCTAAAGCACTACACAAACAGCAAAGCCTTAGATCCTCTTTATGAATGTGTAAAATAAGATTGGATTTTTGCACCTAAGACCACTCTGGTTAGATAGTTGTAATCCTTATCCCTGTGTTAGCAAGTGTCATAATAGCTCAATCAGGAGGAAAAAAGAAATTTGGATCTAAGCAACAAAGTGGGGTCAGAGATAATTGCAACACCACCTAAGAGGGAACACAGAACAGACTAGGTAAACCTCATGCTAAATGAAAGTGTCATTCACTCAGGGAGTCAGCTATCTTCTTGTAGCTCAGAAAAGATTGTGTTGTGCTGGGGACGGAGCTCAGTGGGGATGGAGCTCAGTGGTAGGGTGTGTGCTTAGCATGCACAGAACTCAGGTTCAACAACCACCACTGAAAAAAATCATGTTGATCAGTGGGAGGGACACATGGAGAAGCCAGTATTTTTTCTAAGATCAAGTAAACAAAGACTGAGGACTCTTGGAGAAACTGTTTGGCCCCTGATCTCAGCTGTGGAAAGGCAGCCTTGTAAATCAGAGTAAGTCAATAGTGGTCCTTGTAAGCTTTGGAAAGAAATCTGGTCGTGTTAGTTTGATGATTAAGACAGGAATATCTTTCCTTTCCAATTATACTTCACCTACTATCTCTTGCTGTAATTCCACACTTCATGTTCTAAGGACACTGTTTACCTTGTCACCTTGTGTACTCCATCATACCTTTGTCTGGTATCGTTCATATTTTTCTTTCTTCCTGAAGTGCCACCCAAAAGCCCTTTCTGACCTTTCTTCTCCAAGTTTCCCTCCACCAAACCACTAGCCTCATTGGTACATACACTCTCCATTTGAAATAACACACCACCATTCTTCAAGGCTTCGCCTACCTGCCTACTTTCCCATGATGCTCTTTCGTCAGACTGAGTCAGTTGAATGAGATTTAGACTCTTTTGTGTTCTGACAATATTCTCTGTACTCTGTTTAGAATTTCATGGTTTACTTTTTAATTTAGTGATTTGTGATATTCTCCCTAGTAAAGAGAATTTACAACTGTCCCTCTTGTGTAACAGCACCTCAAGTATAAACATTGATAGAACTGTATGAGCACAGCTGCCATCCCATGTTGGCATGGTTGTGGTTGTGCTTATGCTGACCACCATCACCTCAACTTTGAAGCACAGAACCATTGTCAGGTTCTATCATGATGACCCTTCTAAGTGTGGTGTAGGTCTTTTCTGGTAAGTAATTGAGCCCTCTAAGTCTCAGATTTGACAGGCTTAATGGTTTTCTGATGGTTTATAAAATTAGTGATAATATTTAAACACATAAATATCAGCTCGCACAGAACTCACAAAGTAATATATGATCACAGAAAGTCAGCTGCTTCTCTATTACTTGGTCAGAATTTCTTAATCCCTTTTTAGTCTATGTCTTATGATAGTCAAGGGGGGAAAAATCTAAGCAAAATCCATCCCTCATTTTTGTTCAAAATTTTATAATTGTGTGCCCAATACACAGGAAAGAAAACATACTGAATTATAATATGGACTATATTTTTCAAACTTATACTTCCACCCAACCCCTCCCATAGGATTCTAAGATTTTTTTCTTTTTTGAAAGTAAATGCCACAAAGACATTAGTGGCCCCTGCGCCTGCTTGCAGCCACCTTCATCTGCTGAGCTATCTGGCCAGCCCCCCCAAAATATGTCAATTCTGAAAACTGGACCCACTAGGGAGAAGAAGACGGTGTCCTGTAGAATATGCCTAAGAGTGGAGACAGCGATGCATATTTAAATCAGGAATGAGGAAATGTAACTGTGGCTGTGTAAGTGGTGAGTTTCTGGATTTCACTAAAATAAACCAGGACTTTGTTTCTTGAAGTAATTATACTCTGGAGAGAGGAAAGCAGGATGGAGACAATTATGAATGACCTTGAATTTTTGAGCTGCTGAGAACTTCTGGATCAGTGGCTGCTGTTTTCATAGCCTTTTTAAGTGAAACTCTTCAGTGATGTCTTAGCCCGCAGACCACCAGTTGACAAAAAGAGTGTCTCCCCGCTAGGATATTAACCTTAATTTGAGTGTCTTATAGTCATTGTCCTAGTAACGGAACAAAAGGAGATTTTAAATGCTGTCTAACCTTTGTGAAAACTTGAATTTTTTTGTATCTATTTTTCTCTCGTATTTTATTTTCTATAGTACATGTTTATACTGCATAATAATTCTGTTCCTTTTGGGAGTTGGTACATGTACATCATATATCTTAATTCTGTTTTTCATCTCTTCTCCTCTCCTTCTTCCCCTCCCTCATCTCTTGGTGCCCTTCCCATTTAAGGAATATCTCTAGATCCCTACTTCCTGTTATCTACCTGTTGTTTGTATTTTGGGTTTCTCTGTATCATATAAGCCATTTGATATTTAAGCTACATTTTTGATTTATTTAGGAGCAAGATAAAAGTTAATCAAATGTGTAGAGCTAGATCTTTCTCAAAAGGAGAGATGATCAAGAGATAAGAGGGAGGGCCAGCCAAATAGCTCAGTGAATTAAAGCACCTTGCAAGTAGGCACAAGGGCCAGGGGTTTGATCCCTGGGCCTGCTGTGCTGGCCCCGCCCTTGGGGCATGCTGAGGTGGTAATTGAGATTGGGTGTGGTGGAGAATACCTATAATCCCAGTTCTTGGGAGGCTGTAAACAGGTGGATCACTATGAGTCCAATCTATGTAGTGAGACACTGAAAACTCTGTAGACCCTTCCCTAAAAATACAAAAAAAAAAAAA
>PVKA01002697.1:63940-120755 GCA_004027165.1 Ctenomys sociabilis | reverse complement strand
CCCAGCACTCGGGAGGCTGAGGCAGGAGGATTGTTGTGAGTTCGAGACTAGCCTGAGCTACAAAGTGAGCTTAAGGCCAGCCTGAACTGCATAGTGAGACCCTGTCTCAAAAAGACAAAAAAAAAAAAAAATTATATGTAAAACCATTAAGTTTTCATTACAAATTCTAGATAATACAAATGTAGCATGCAAAGGAAAAAAGGAATTAAGATGTGTTGTGTACATGTATCAACTCCACAAAAAGAATGAAACGTGTTAACAAAAAAATAACCAACTATTCCAAGACTGCACCATGTTATTGATTTCCTAAAGTTTTACTAAAACTAAAATAAAGGAATGGACATCCAAAGGCACCGTACCTGCCAATTTTCCCATTGCTAGGACAAAATATTTGACATCTGTTATTTCAGGGAGGGATCTATTTTGCTTCATGCTTGGAAAGGTTTTAGTCCAAGTAGGTTCCAACAAAGAGACAGCATGGGCAGAGTGAAAGCCAGCTGCCCAGGTCATGGTGGCCAGGAAGCACAGCTACCTGACAAAGAGGAAAGGGCCAAAGACCAGAGAGAGTCCCTGCAGTCCTTTTCTCTAGAGCTACTCTACAGAGTCTTCTCTTTCACTTTAAACTATGGTTGCTTCTACTCTGATCACTAAGACTTACTTTCGATCTTTCATGAATTCCTTACAATAGCTGATTTTTGGTTTGGAACACTGGTTTTAGTTTTTAACGTATCTTTCTGAAATTAAGAAATTTGCACTAGCAAGACAGATGGGCTCATAAAGTCGGTTCATTATCCTGAACAAATACAAAAGGAAACCTATGATATTAGTTTAGACTAACTGCACATCCAAACCACATCCAGCAAAGCTCTGGAAATTCCAGAGGGAGGACAGTGAAAGATGAAGAAGGCAGGAGTCAAGATACCAAAGGCCAGGTCAAGTGGAATGCTGGGGGGCGGGGAGGGACACCACTCAGCACCTGAGGGTGTTTATTTATACAATCAGCATAAGAACAAGTTCCTGGAGAGTTTACCAGGAGAGTAGGATCTGGGACAGGAAAAATATCTAATCTTAATGGTGGCTTCACAGGGAGCAAGACAAAATTGTCTGCATTGCCTCAAGCTGAGGTCACATCACTAGGTGCATCAGCTCCTTGAACTGTGAGTACCTCCATGCAGCCCTGCCAGACTCATGAGAAATCAGGGCCTTGTCCTCGATACTGAAGGTACACACAGCTTTGCCCCCAACACATTCAACTATATCAGTGTTTTATTTTAGGTGAATTCTTAACTTTTAGCATGAGTCCAAGTCCCCTGATCTAAAATACCAGATCCTTAACCTTACTTTTCATGGTATCCCTCAGGTAGGAAAGCAGTTTTCTCACTGCCCATGTTCACTGACCCTATAAAATAAACCGTTTACATGTTCTGGTTCACTACTAAATTGTGAAATCAAAAACAAAGACTAATTCCTCAGCACCCAAAGAATCTATCACATGGTAGATACTCATTTTATAAATAAGAATCTAGAACTAAAATATCATAGACTCACAGGTTCAGAACTCAGATCCTGATTAAAAAAAAAAAATTAAATCATTAAAGATCATGTTTGTGATGGTGGTGCATGCCTGTAATCCCAGCACTTTAGGAACCTCAGGCAGGAGGATCTGGCCAAGCCAGACCAACTTAGCAAAACCCCATCTCAACATTTAAAACTTTTTGAAAGTTCTAGATAAATATCTCAGTGTGAAGACCCTGGGTTCAGTACACACACACACATACACACACACACCCCAACTCATGTTTGTTAAATAAATAAACCTTTAGGACCCAGTAACTCTCTGAAAACTTCCCTGTATTACCAGGTAGAATGAATCACTCCATGAAATGTAACCCGCTACACATTGTTCCTTCCCTGCTTCCTGCAGCTCTCGTCTCCCTACGCTGTTATTAATTTTTCCCCTCAAGGTCCAAGGCAATGCACATTCAAAAAGTACTAAGAACATATTTATGTTTTGAGTGAATAGATGAATGCCCAGAAGAATGGAATTTGGTACTCATTTGTACTAACTGAAGAACAGGAAGCAAGTCAGTTCATCATTTTGAGTCACAATTTCTTAATTTGTATTCTGGAAGTAACACTGTTCTGATTATTTCACGAATCACGTATAATGATCCCCGTGAAACCCAAGACAAGCAACCACAATAAAAACCATATCCTCCAGATAAAACTAGTAAGAAAATACAGAGCAATTAGCTACAGGAACAAACATTCTGAATTAGGGGAGAAAAATGTCCTTGACAGCCTTGGGTGGTTTTAGTTGTAGATATTAAATCAGTACAGGTTTTTGCCAAGCAGGTGTCATCCTCCCTGCCATATGGCATGAGCCCCAGGGCTCCTCCTCTGCACTAGCAAACAATAAAGCAGTGACTTTACTTCAGTCTCCTTTATAAGACCTCTTGACATCTTTCTCTGTTCTCTGCCACAGTGAATAAAACTGGCATGGGGTTCAGAAGACTAGCTTCAATATGGTTCTAATTGTAAGTCTGTAGAAAAGTTTGTTTTTCTTCTTGTGAAATGGAGATAACATTTCCTTAAGAAGCTGATTGTGAGAACTATTAATGTTAACATATATAAAGTTCTTAACTCTGGCAGAACTCTGCCCCTCAATAAATGAGTTATTACTCTTCCGACAAAAGAAAAGGCCTTTGAACCACAAGGCACAACTCAACTTTGTTTAGGCCCTTTCTTCAATATTTTATAGTTCAAAGATCTAATATCTGCAAATCCCTCCCCCCTTAACCACATCCCTCCCACCTGATGAAAGCAGTGCAGACTAGGCCTCAGATGCCTGCCGACATGAACACTTCCCTGCTCCAATTTTATCATCATGAAACAAGAGTTTAAAAACCCTACCTTATTAAGGTGCCATGCAGGTTAAAAGAGACAGTAAGAAAAGACCCATTGTGCTGCAAGATACTGAACATGTGAACCAGCCTAGTAAGGGTGTAAATGACTCTAAACCAATCCCCAGCACTAGCAGAATAGCACAGATTTTTTTATTGTGCCTCTGCATTGCCTTAGCCTTACTATTTTCCTTTTTAAAATTATTTAGGTTTCTCATTACCCTGAAGACAGAATCAAACGTCTACATGATTTGGCTTGCTTATCACTCCTCCCCATTACCATCCTCTCAGCACTTCAGTTTACATTCCAGTCACTCCACACTACTTGCAGTTCCCTGCACAGCATACTTTGTGACCCTCCCTGATCACGCAAGTGCAGAGCTCTTACTGTCTGGAATATCCTCCTCTCACCTTAATTTTTGCCCCAGATAACTCACTCATTCAGTGTGATGAAGAAGCTCTCTTGACACACCCGATCTTTCAGTCAACAGATGTTTAATGGATGCCAGAACATGCCAGATGCCAAAGATACAGCAGTTAACAGGTCTGGCATCATTTTGCCCTCATGAATATTAGTGTGCTGAATCACAACTATTTATTTGTACCTTTGTGTCCTCCATGAGCCTGGGGTCCTCAGGCCTTAGGACAATGTCTATTCATCTCTACCACTTCTCCATGCAATAGCAGCTTTTGTGAATGGTTAGTAAATCAATATGGCACAACCACCCTTCCTTTAGGAGATGATATCAGATATAAAGAATAGGAGTATTGTCTTACATGTATTACATTTTGCTATTTATAAAACCCTTTCAAATACATCAAACCTCATTTATACTCTTAATTGCCCTGGAAAGTAGAATTTATAAGTTGAGAGAGACAGAAGGTCCTTTGAGGTCATCTAGGTTTATTAACCAGCCAATTTGTTGATGATTTTTAAAATATCCCTTGAAGTTACAGTGAATCTACAATGAGAGAGGAAAGAATGAATGACCTTTAATGAGTAGAATCTGCTCCCTTTACTAACGGTCTTGAAGATAGAAATCACAAAAGAGGGAATCTTCTTCCAAATTCAGGTGTGTGAAGACATGTCTAGTAAGACGGAATAGATCATCTTCACTTTATTGATGAAGAAACTGAAGCTTATAAAGGCAAACTGGCTGCACAAATATTCAGAGCTGTAAGTACAAAGCACAGAACGTGTTTTCTAGCTCCAAATTTAGACTTTCTAGAGCATTTGGAAAGGACATAATGTGTTCATTGGTCTGATTCCTTCACGATATAGGCAAGAGCCTAAGGCAAGTGCTGCAGAGTAGACAAGATGCAGGCATCCCAGCCCAAGCCCTCACTACCACCATCCTGATCCTTACTTCCATTCCTGCTCATTTCAGAACAAAGTAAACAGACTTACCAAAGCGTTAGAAGAATTATAATCCTCCGTTGATTTATCTGCACAGGAAGAAAGACACCAAGTTAGTAAACAATTAGAATTACCCCCTACCTTTTTATCTTTTGCAACAGGGTCTGGTTCAGGATGGGTTTGAATTCACTATACACACACACACACACACACACACACACACACACACACACACAGACACACACACACATAGTCTAGGCTGATCTCAAACTTGCAATAATCCTGCCTCAGCCTCCTGGCAAGTGCCCTATCCCTGGTTTGAGATAATCTCTTCTTGAAAGCTAAGGAAGTCTACCTGGTAAAACAATTCCCAGTTTTAGACAACAACAATAATAATATAAATAGTAGCAAGGGTTCCGTCCCTTACACGCATCATCACCTTTCCTCCTCACTACAGCTACAAGTACTATGATTGCACTCACAGGTTTTTGTGGGGTGGGGGTAACTTCTAGTGTCAGAGATTCAATCAGAGTTTCTCACATGCTAGGTAAGTACACTGAGTTACATCCCCGGGCCTTATTTTTGAGATTGAATCTCCTTAATTTTCTCAGGCTGACCTCAAATTTAAAATCCTCCTGCTTCAACCTCCTGAGTAAGATTATGGGCACATAATACCATGCCCAGCTTGTACCCACTTTTATAGATTTACTGTTCAGAAATGTTAAGCAATTTTCCCAAGACCATACATGTTAAACACATGACTCAAAAACTAAATTCTAAATACCATGCTAGAATTATAGCTATATCATCAGAAGTATCATCATCATGTTTCAATTTTTAATGCTCAAGGAGATTTCCTGCATTCTAAGAGAAAGGTTAACAAGCCATGCCATAGTCCTGAGCCACCCATGGGACAGCATGATCAACCTGCAGCTCAAGAAAGGATACTTGTAAATCAGGCATGGATGTGCTCGTATAATTACAGAACACCAGTCAGTTAAGGCAGGAAAGACCATTAAGTCTAAGACCACCCTTGATAGTTTAGTGACTTAGAAAGACTGTTTCAAAAAAGGAGGGAAGGGTTGTGGATATAGCTCAATACAAAAGGCCCTTGTATGGGGGCCAGGGAGATGGCTCAGTGGAATAAGGGCTTCCTTGGCAAGTGCAAGGGCCTGAGTTCAATCTCTGGTTCCACCAAATAAATAAATAAATAAATAAATAAATAAATAAATAAATGGTTTTGTGGTCATGCCCTGGTACTTGAAAAAAAAAAAAAAAAAGGCTCTTTCTACATCCATGCTTAGTGCCCATGGGGACAGAGAGATGGGGCTTAGGAAAGAGTCATTAATCATGTGAAGTCTAATTAAAAGCAGGGGCTTGTCATCTAAGAACAGAACCAAGTGCTTCCAATGTATCAATTATATCTCCTTGATTCTGAAATGTATATTTTTTCACATTCAAAACTATAAACTAGGCCCTCCTCTCCAGGCTGAGCCCACAGGCACAGGCAGACTAGGGCAGGGTGGGGAGGGATGCTCGTGCCACCCAACTTTCGAGCACCATGTTGAGATGGTCTCCACACAGCTGCCCAGAAAGGGACAAATTGGTGAGGCCACAAAAACAAGCTGGGTGTGGTGGTGCACACCTGTGATCCCAGCTCTCAGGAGACTGTATACAGGCAGATCACTACCAGTTCGATCTAGTAGTGAGACCCTGAGCACCCTGTAGACCCTTCCCTAAAACAAAACAAAACAAAACAAAACAAAACAAAAACACCCTGTAAACTAGAGATAGATCCTATAATTAAAGCATTTTATGATTTGAATGGCATGTTTTCCCTGAGTGGTATATTTTAAAAAATTGAAGGGCTGGCCAGATAGCTCAGTGGACTAAAGCAGATACAGGGGCCAAGGGTTCAATCCCAGGCCTGCCATACCGGCCCCACCCCTGGGGCACACTGAGACAGCGAATGAGACTGGGGTGGTGGCATGCCCCTGTAATCCCAGCACTTGGGTGGCTGAGTAACAGGAAGGATCATTACGAGTCCAATCTATGTAATAAGATCCTATAGACCCTGCATTAAATACATTTTTTAAAAAAAGTACATCTTATACTAATAACTTGGGTTTAATGCAAAACAAGGCAGATCTTAGCAGAAAATAAATTTTAAAATACAGATCCAAAAAGAAACTGACTTGCCAGTTCACCACCAACAAAAATAAGGAGTAAAACATTCTAACAATCTTAACATATTTGCCAGCAAGAAGCAAGCCTAGAGAATGTCAAAGAGCCCAATTTCATCATATAAGAAGGTGCTAGCTCTACAATACACAAAACAATTCACAGAATGAGAAGACAGACAAGCTTTGACAATGTGTTCTTAACACAGACCCTGCACAGGCAGCTGTGTCCTGGACATATCAATTCATGATACAACTAAACAAAAGCTGCTTTTCTGATCCAAGCTATCAAGGTGGGCAGCACGTAACACTACATCTGCACCGCACTATGCTAACATACTGCTATCATCTTTGAAGATGGAGTATTCTGATTATGAATATTCCTCTCACATCATATTTAAAAACAAAGAAGCATTGCTCGATTTAATGATGTTGTACACTTCTATATAAACAAATCAAATGCTAAAGCACATTTAACAGACCAGAAAATACTGTGAACCCCTTTATTTTACAATGAGGAAACTGAGATTCAGAAAGGGTTGGCTTAAGGCATAAAAATCAGAAAACAGGACTGAAATCGAGTTAACAGCCTACTTTTCCCCCTAATATATTAGCGACTAAGTGGTAAGAAAATCAAGTGCTAAAAAAATAGTTTGACCAAGAAAATGGCATCAAAGTTATGTTTGGGTTATAGACAGCAAAAGATGTAAAGATTTAAGTTTAAACACATTCCAATCACATATTAGCTGAGTCATCCCATACAAGTCATTTAATTTCTCTAAACCTAATTAACTTAAACTTGCAAATCAGGTAATAGCCCTAGCCCTGCCAACCCCCCATGGTCATTATGAGACTCAGAGGAGATAATTCATGTGTGAGCATATACAAATTGAGTTAGAGTTAATGACTAACGGTATGTGAAGAAGGGCAACAGAAAGAGAAATATAACCTTAAAAATAAACTGTGCCAGAGCCAGCCAGGTAGCTCAGAAGAGTAAAGTGCCTGCTTAGGCAAGTGCAGGGACCTGGGTTCGATCTCCAGGGTGCCATGCCGGCCCCAACCCTGGGGTGTGCTGAGATGATGACTGAGACTGCGCATGGTGACATATATCAGTAATTCCAGCACTTGAGAGGCTGAAAACAGGAGGGTCACTATAAGTCTGATCTGTGTAGTTAAGGCCCTATAGACCCTGTAGTAAAAATACAAATAAATAAATATAAGTAAACACTACTAGCCGGGCATGGTGGCACATGACTGTGGTACCAGCACTCAGGAGGCTGAGACAGGAAGATAATTAAGCATAAACACACATAAGTACATGTAATGTTCATATATATATATATATATATATATATATATATATATATATATATATTAATCATTTATCTATGCATGCATAGGTGAACATATATTAAGTTACCTGAATGTATCTATCTATATGCCTATCTATTCATGAATGCTTAAGGTGACTATAATTTAAAACAAGTGCAAACCCAGAGGGTTGTGTCTCCATATACATATATGTCACATATACACATGCATGCAGAAAACATTCTTCCAAAGAATTCATTGTTGGGCTAGGGAGATGGCTCAGTGGAATAAGCACTTCCCTGGTAAGTGCAAGGACAGGAGTTCAATCCCCAGTTTCACAAAAAAAAAAAAAAAAAGAATTCATTGTTAAAGCTTTCCAAAAAGTTTCTGATCTGCTATCTCCATGATAAAATTAAACATAGCTTTTTGACTAGTAGAAAACTTTCCCTCAACTCAGTTCCTCCTTGGAATGATCCAGTCCCTCAATGGAAGAAGTGAAACAAACCCAGCAGGGCCAGACAAGAGGAAGGACACGCTGCTGGGAAAATGTATGGCCCTCTCCCAGGCATCAGCATGGCAACCTGAGTGAAGCTGCAGTCTGTCATCCCCACCATCTGTGCCTTTGATACAAGCCAGATACTGGCTGGGGAATGCATCATTCAGACTCAGCCAGTTCATTTCGATTCTCACCTTTCCCAACTATATCACCTTCTGAAGGGGCAGCAGAAGAAATGAGCACTGGATCAGGAAGCAAGAGACTAATGTGTAACTAAGCCAGATTTCAAAGGTCTTCTTTGACTGTTTTGTTTGCTTGCTTGCTAGGGTCCCACTGTGTAGCTCAAGCTGGCCTTAAACTCAGTGATCCTCCTGGTTTAGCCTGTCCAGTGCAGGCATACGCCACATGCCCTGCCTTCTCTAGCTTTCCTGTTCACAAAATAAAGGGTAGCTGGTATATACTAAGTACTTCTTGTTCTAACATTCTAAAATGCTACATAAAAGACAAGTTTCCAGAAATATAGGGCTCTCATAAATTATCCAGGAGAAAAAAATTCCTCCACTGTGACAGCAGGCAATTCAAGTAAAATTACTGGAGGCAAGTAGTAAATTTGAAAGATGCTGGCCTAAGAATTAGTGGACCTGAATTCTAATTCCAACTTTTGGGGCCAGGTGTGGTGGCGCATGCCTGTAATCCCAGCACTCGGGAGGCTGAGACAGGAGGATTGTTGTGAATTCGAGACCAGCCTGAGCTACAAAGTGAGCTTAAGGCCAGCCTGAACTGCATAGTGAGACCCTGTCTCAAAAAGACAAAAAAAAGACCAGGGAGATGGCTCAGTGGAAAAAGACAAAAAAAAAAAATAATAATAATAATAATTCCAACTTTTATTAAAAACACTCTGGCGTGGTCTACCACACCCAGTTTTAGTGGCTGATACAGAGACAGGGGGATCACTACAAGTCCGAGTTGCATAGCAAGGCAAACAAACAAATGATTTGAAATAAAGGGAAAATTTTTTAATTAAAAAACAAAAAATAATCTGGAGCCTGGCACAGTGGTACATGCCTGTAATCCCAGCACTCTTAGATAATGAGGTAGAAGAATTGCAAATTTGAGCCCAGCCTGGGCAATGTAGACCTTGTCTCAATTTTTTTTTTTTTTTAAAGGCTGGGGATAGCTCAGTGTGTAAAGGTCATGGATTCAATCCCTAGTGTGATAAAAAGCAAACAAATCAACAACAGTGAAAAACACTGAACAACATGTACATAGAGCATATCTAAAGAACATTTTTTTTTTCAAGCCATGACCATTTAATTCAGATCACAAAACTTGAGATGCACACCTAACATATAACCTTCTTATATTATTTAACTGCAAATAAAGTTTGTTTTCAGGGCATCAGTGCAACTAAGTTGGAATTATCTAAATAAACTTTTAATGCCATTCTTAAAGTATTATAAATAGACTATATTGAGAATAAACTTAAACATTACTTTTTTTTAGGACTAGTGATAAATGATGAGGTAGAATAGCTTCAACAGATTTCCTAGCCTGAGACCCTTAAATTAAATTTGCACTGACTTTAAATACTGGTGGATTTTTAGGAATGAGAGATCTGTGCTGCTGAGTACCTACTCTTTAATGCAAAGACTGATGTTTACTTTTCAGATTGTTCAATCTCACCCTTAGCAGACCCCTAATCAAAGACCAATTTGTAAAACTGGCCATTTTGATGTTTTTACAATTTAATAAATAGTTTTCTTGATGAATGCAGTCATGAGAGTTGTTCAGCAGTATTCAAGTTATGGTTTTCCTGATTGGTCTGTAGTCTTCAATAAGTATAAGAAGTTAATGTATGAAAAATCTGTCAAGCTAATAAGATGGCACTGATGCATCCATCATTTTCAGGATGTTGGTTACCTGGGCTTGTTTACCCCAAATGACTTTGCCTTCTTGTGCCACAAGGCCCAACTCCCTCATGTTAACCTCAATCACTGTTCCTTTGGAAATAACACCCAAAGTTGTATATAGTGGTGATGAAGGATTCTTTCTCACACCAAGTATTGGCAGGCAAAAGGTGGTTTTCAGTTCAGGATGTGTTACATGGGCCTTCTTAAAGCGTAAGCCCATTGGCCTAATTAATATTTCATATTTAGGTGGTTTTCTTATAAAACTATCTCCAACAAAGCAGACTTTAATAACCATCCTCTTCCATGCCTTCTTTTTTCTCTTTCCAGTTCGAATAACTTTTAATACCTCTGTTTCTTCTTGGGCAAGAAGTTTGGGTAGAGGAACTTCCCATTTTCCCACCTTTTCTTTTCATTTTTGTTTAATAATGTTGGAAAGTGCTTTTGCACGACTGTTCCTCTCTGTTCAGCAGGTAGGCAGGTACCGCTCCTTGTGGAGTCGTTTCATGGTTTAAAGAACATTTATATCACTGGCTTGATATCAGGTAACAAAAATTAGTCCCTTAAAGAATCCAAGCTTGATTTAAAAGATATATATTAATATTACTAAATAATAATGACATTAACATGATGCAGTTTTACAATCCATAAAAAACTTGCACATCAGTGAATTCATTTATTCTTACTACACCTTTGCAAAACAGAAAATACTATCCCATTTTGAGGCTCAAAGTAAAAAATGACCATTTAAACCTAACAAGTGTCAGAAGCTAGACCTTCCTGGATAAAGCCCATGTTCTTTCTATATAATGCATATTATTTTAAAAATATGGCGTGGCAAGTGCAAGGTCCTGAGTTTGATCCCCAGTAGCCCCTCTACATCCCCAAACACACACACACACACACATATGTAGTTTCAGAATAAAGACAAATTTAACTTGAAAATTTATCACCTTGGTTGTCAAATCCCAAAATTCCATCTTACTAAGAGTGACACTTCCACTCTTTTTTTCTTTCCAGCTAATAGGCATGTGGAGGTTTTCTACCTACACTAAAACCTTCTTTTGCCTTGCGGGTCCTGGACACAACTCTCATACCTGTAAAGCTCATGTACTTCTGGCTGTTTGAAGTCTTCTTTGAGTTGTAAAATTCTAAAACATCCAGAACAGCCTGTGGGTTTTTCTTCTGTTCTGACTTAGTGATATTTGACGTCTGAAGCAAGCGAGCCCACTGCTCTGGCATTCCCTATGAGAAAGACAACCAATGCATTCAGGGAGGCAAAGTTACCTACAATTAGACATAACTCTGATATCTGCTAGCAGTTAAGGACAAGCCTGTCACCCCTTTCTACTCTCTCATAGTCTGCACAAGCCTCCTTTATGGTCCTCTTCTTATTGTGCAAGTCATTTCTTCAGATGCTCACTAATTCATCCGATGATAGCACCTTTAGAGCAGGCTGATGTCCAACTTGATCCTGTATTTTCAGTGCCCCACATATAACTTGCTATCATAGGTCCCCTTAACAGAAGTTTATTTAAGGAATAGAGATTAAAAGGCTTCCTTGGGAACAATTTTGGAGATTAGGAAAATATTCCAATAAAGGTCTCAATGAAGAAACAACAGGAAGACAAGAAAGGACTGAATTTAACACCTATAACTCTAAAAGACCAAAGGTGTCTCTGAGACCCAGAACTTACTGTAAACTCTCCTGTGACAGCATCAAAACCAACATGAATTGTGTGCTCAAAATCTGAAGGAAGAGAAATTTCTGGCCTTTCCTTCTCCTTCTTTTTATTTGCTGCAAAAGAAATAGAAAAGAGAAAAATTTTAAAAGAGGGACATAATAAGTTTTAGGCTTGCCATGGTATAGGCTAAATCATTATTCTAACTGAATTGTTATTACTGTGACTCTTCTCAATCCAGCATAGTCTAAAATATATAGCAGGTTACCTTAGAGACCATCTAATTCCATTCCCTGAAGAAAGAGGCCCCGGAGGTCAACTGACTTGCTGAGTCACAGAACACATTATGGTTAGATTTGTGCTCGCCATTGTAACCTTGTCCTTCTTGACTGATCTGATTACGCCTTGTACTCTTTATCATACCCTCATCCCTTCTGACTGACTTAACTGGAAACAACTGCTGACTAGAGTAATAGTTTAACATGAACCACACTTGTAAACAGGAAGGGTCTGGCTGAAGTGGAAAAGAGGTGGGAACAGGGAAGATGAAGGTGACAGCCGTGGTTGGGGTGCTGTGGGATTCAGGCCCACCAGCAGGACACTGAGGCAGGAATGTACTACAGAACTGGAGGAGAAGCCTTGCAATCCTAGAGCTACCAGAAGGCTCAAGCACTTCCCTGTGTGCACAGCTCTTCACAGTCCACATATCACAAGCTTCTCAAACAAACCTAGAAGCTAGACAGCAGGAACTGTCTCCATTTTATATCTAAGAAGACTGAGGTCAGGGAATTTAAAGACATCCATTAGTGGGAAAAGCGATCCATGCTCAAGATAAGATGAAGATAACACGTTGATTTTCTTGGGACGGGGGAGATAGTTAGGCAGCATAAATGACCACCTGGCATGCACAATGACTTGAGTTCAATCCCCGGCATTGCATGCTGTGTCAACCCTAGAACACCAGGTGCACCATGCTGGCCCCGAATCCATTGTGGTGGCAGATGCCTGTAAACCCAGCACTGGGGAGGCTGAGACAGGAGAATCACCACAATCTGACCTGCAAAGTGAGACCCTGTATCAAAAAATAAATAAATAAAAATTTTAAAAAGTAAAAAAATAAACAAGTTGTCTTTCTAAGGAAGACAGCATCTGAAAGAAGTCAAGAAAGATGAAAAGTTAGCCAGCCAGAGAAGGGGAAGACCATTCCAGAAAGAAACAAAAGAAGCAAAGCCAAGAGAAATATCTAGTATGGTCTTTCACCTTCCCACCTGCCCAGAAAGTCAACCAAATTCCATGAGCTCTGAATTCAAGATTGAGAATAGATAATAAAAACGAAGTGGTGAAGATTAAGCAAACCCAGAATCCTGCTAATGGTTCCACGTCCATGAACTTCACCTCTTTGTGACTACTGATACTGCAGCAAAATTTTTATGATGATTAGAAGTATTAGTTCAGAGGAATCTGTCACAAACTTGCATCTATATAAAGACTTTTACGTGAATATTCAAAGCAGTCAAAACCTGAAAACAATCCAAATGGCTCTCCACTAAGAGCCATGAGTGGATAAAAACTGAAACTCATCCATAAAATGAAACAAAGTCCTGATCTATGCCACAAAATGCAAAAAATCTTCTAAGTGAAGTCAGTCATAAAGAGCCACAGATCATATAGTTCCACTTATATGAAATGTCCATAAGAGGTGAGTCCATGGACAGATACTAGGCTTGAGGTTGCCAGGGGCTGGGAGAAGGTAGAAATTGAGTGACTGCTAAAAAGTACACAGTTCCTTTTTGGAGTGATGAAAATGTACTATTAGTTCTAATGGTTGCACAATTTATTTTTATTTATTGGTGATGCTGAGGCTCAAACTCAAGGTCCCATGTATGCTAGGAAAACATTTCCTGCACAATTTTGCAGATGGACCAAAAAGATTGAATCATACACTTTAAACTAATGAACTATATGATATATGAATATCTCATTTTTTTCAAAAGTAAACCATTTACCATGTTAAGAAAATGTAGGCAAAAGTATATATAATTAATGCAGAAAAAGCCTTTGCTAAAGTGTGATATCAACTATGACTAAAAACAGTGAACTAGATTACAAAGGAATTTACTGAATCTAATAAAATCTAATTATGCAAACCTGAAGAGAATAAACAACACATTTTACTGTGAAATGCAGGAAGCTTTTCCACTAAGAATAAAAACAAGGTAAGAGGACTCTGTATCACTACTCACATTCATCATAGTAGTGAAGGAATCAGCCAATGCAATTAGGCAAGGAAAAAAAGTAAAACCCAAAGGATTAGAACTATTGCAATCAACACAGCATTCTTAGTTTCATGAACACATAAAAGTCAACACATAAAAGTGATAAAATTATTCATGCCTTAGAGTAAATAAGCTTTCAAAATCGGAACAGAAAACATGAGAAATATGTTTAACTTTATCAAATTCTGAGACATCATGCCAAGCATAAATCAAAGACATCATGGAAGTATAATGGAAGATATTTTAATACATATAATGAAAAAAGACATCTCTGTTACAATTCCTAAAAAACATAAAAAGGAAGACTTGAAAAAGATACTTCATAGAAAGGACATCAAACGGCCAAGTAACACAAGAAAAGCTGTTCAAGACCATCAGAAAGCTCACTGCCCACACAGAATTGCTAAGATTAAAAAGACTAGTCATATTAAGTGATGAATGCTTCTGGAGAACTGTTAGGCATATAAGCAACCATCTTAAACTTCTAATATTATTTAGCAAAGTATGAATGTCTATAATCTAGCAATGTCACTATGTGTACATCAGCAACAGAAATATATATATATATATATTTCTTTGTATATATATATATATATATAAATGTAAGAACATGGTAGGCACAGTTGCACATGCCTCTAATCTCAGCACTTAGGAGGATTGCTGTAAGTTTGAAGTCACCCTGCTGTATGTAGTGAGTTCAAAAAACGTGTAGTACAAAGCAAGACTTTCAATAAACAAATAAGTATACCTGTACCAAAATACGTGCAAGAGCAATCAGAAAATATTCATAACAGTCAATTACCAAAATCATTCCAAAGTTTATCAGCTGTACAATGGAAACTATTTCTATAAGAAAATATTTGGATAAATCTTATCAACAATCTGGTCAAATGAAGGCAAACAAAATAACACACATTCTATGATTTTATAGATGTCAAGGCCAAAATCAGGCAAATCATGATGCTTATCTTTGGGAAGGAGATCAACATCAGTGTCTGGAAGGGAAAATGTGAAGAATTTTGCAGTGAGGAGGGAGGTCATATCCTACATTTTTTATCAGGATGGTGTCCATGATCAAAAACATGGTGAATGTCTAAATATTTTTAGAAATGTATTGCCACTAGTCCTCCTCAAAATACCCCCTCTGCAAATCCATTGCTGTTATCACTTTTTTTTTTTTTTCATTTTATGCATTTGGTCCAGGGTGTCACTATGTAGCTCAGACTCAGTGATCCTCCTATTTTCAGCCTCCCCAGCACTGGGATTATAGGTGTGTGCCACCACATCCAGACTCTGGTCTCCCACTGTTTTTACAAAACTGAGCAGTACAACATGCAGGACTGGGGATCAAACCCCTGGTCCCTTTGCTTGCCAAAGCAGGCACTTAGTCCACTGAGCTACCTCACCAGCCTTGTTATTATCACTTCTCCTCTCCTTCTTCTTCATCAGTGTATTGAGTACAGAGTTAATGGGTCTCACTACACAGATTAGACGCAGTGATATTCCTGTTTTTGGCCTCCCAAGCACTGGTATTACAAGCGCGCCACCACACCCAGTCTCAATTGCATCTCAGTGAGCTCTGGAGGCAGGGCCAGCACAGCAGCCCAGTCCCTATGTCTGCCTAAGCAGGCGCTTTAATTCTCTGAGCTATCTGGCTGGCCTATCACTGCTTAAGCAGTTCTAAAAGTCCTCTTTCATGTCTTTAGTTAGATTTTCATGGCTGTCTTGATTTCCTCAATTAATTCAAAACATTTATTATTAGTGGTCGTTTTGACTTTAAGGAAAAGCCAGAAGTCTTATATTGCCAGATTTGGTGAATAAGATAGATTGGAACACAGCATAGTTTTTTTACAACACTGCCTTCGTACTAGATGATGCTTGATAGCAGAATTCACTATATGTTTTTATCAAACCTCATAAAGACACTCGTGAAAGAGGACTTCCAGAAGTGTTTCAGAAAGTGGCAGAATGGGACTCTTCTTGCTGCAAACAAGTACACCTGCACCAGATGAGCAGCACTTCCCCACTGTGAACAAGCAGGCCACGTGGACAACCCTCCCGTTCCTCTGGTGCAAATAAGCAGACCTGTACCAGACATTTGGCCCCTACCTAAATGCGGGCAAGCAGGTTCATGTTAGAAAGGTGGTTCCCCACCTGAAATGAGCAAGGAGGCCTCTAAGCCATGTTAGCAAGCAGGCCTGCACTGGACACCCCTCAGTGCCATGAACAAGCAGGCCTGCAACAGACTTGCAGCATGCCCTGTCCTGAGCCAAGGGTGAGACCCTCCACCATTCCAAGATGGCTCTACTTGTGCTTCCCTTTGGCATAGGGCAGTAGACATGAGTACAAAACAACCATCCTGAACCCGGACAAGGACAACACTGAGGAAGGTAAGGGAACAAGCAGACCCCATGACTGCTGATGTTAAGTACAACAGTCCACATGAATCCTGACTCCAGCCTAAATGCTGCAGAGACCAGAGGCTGATCATAATTCCTATCTACAAATGGGACCAAAGACATGCCTTGATTTGGATAATCATAATCTGAGGTAAACAGACAGAGAGACCTCTGGGGTAGGAAGGACAGCTCAAAAACTCATAGGCACGGCTGGGGAGATGGCTCAGTGGTCTAAGCACCTTCTTGGGAAGTGCAAAGACCCAGATTTGATCCCCAACAGAACATGCCACACCAGCCCCAGAACCTGTGCACCACGCTGGCCACCAACACCAGACACAGTAATGCACACCTGTAATCCCAGCGCCGGGGAGGCTGAGACAGGAGGACCACTATGAATCAGAGCTGCATAGCAAGACCCTGTACCAAATAATTATATAAATAAAAGATTTTTTAAAAATAATAGATAACTCATAGGCCCTGAGGCTGTGTAGAGAAAATCATGACTGGATGGATCCCAAGACTGCAGATTTTGGGAAAAAAACACTCATTCAAAACCAGAGGAACTTTTTCCTTGACTCAATCTTCTTTAATTTTCCAATATTTGTAATATTTTTATCTTTCCTTCATTTAGCATTTTCAGAGTTTAAGGGGCTTTTTTTCCCTTTTTTTTTCTCTTTTTCCCTCTTAGATTTTTCCCCTCCTCTTCCTTGTATTTCTTGTAATACTGCACTCTGCGCTCCCTACATCTTGTTATCCTGCTAGTGTCCTATAACACCACTAATTTTCACTTCTTCAGGAGGACTCTATTTCACTTTTCTTTCTCCTCCATATATTTTGTTTCTCCTCCAAAATTTCTCAAAATTTTTACTCTCTGGTTCTCCACCCCTCCACCTTTACTAGTGTTACTACTAAGCACTATGATCCTCTAGACAACTTTCACTCTACCTAATGGCTGTTAAATACTGGTCTGATGTTCATAGTTGTTTCATAACAGAAGGTCAAAATCTGATTTGTTGTAGAGGTCATACTATAATTACAGATCTCTTTTCTATGGCTAAGGGTAGCATACCAATGGTCCTTAGGGTATGTTAATATCTGGTATACTTTGACACTCTATAGACACAGTGACATAGCTGTTGCTATCACTGGTTTTCTTAGGATGCTGCTATCTAGATTGTCTTAGGGTCATTGACAATATCATGGCCCATTCCTGGAGAACTAGGTGCTGGGCCAAATATGCTACAACCTTACATCACAAGTAAATGAATGTGGCCAGATCCTAGAACAGAGGCAGAGGTCAACAGTCAGCCATGCCCAGAGAACACTACCGAAAGAGCAGACATTAACTGGAAAAGCATCCATATTAGAAACAAAGCTGCCACTACAATCAACCCACAAGCCTCAACACAAAAACAAACAAAAAATAGAAACATGAGAAGGCAAGCCAACAAAATGGCTCCAAAAACTCATAAGTCTGCCAATTTGACCCATGAGGCACTGAAGGGGAGGTAAAAGCCACACACCCAATTTATTTAAAATTATATCAGGAGATAACAAAATAAATCAATAAAACATCTGGCAAGCTCACAGAAGGTCTAAGTAAGCAGATATTGGGCCAAAAAAACAAAATGATCAGTGAATCTACAGAAACACTAATAAAAAGCAGCCAGGGGGGAAAAAAAGCTAGCAGAACAAAATGTTGTAAAACATGAAAGACCAGTGTAGAAAAAAATTTGAGTCCATAAAAGGGATCCCAACAAAAATTCAGAAGATTTGACATTCTGTTGAAAACATGGGCAGAAGTAACCAACATGAGGACACAGGGTCAGAACTAGAAGACAGGGCTGCTTTTGGTAACCAATTAATGAGAGATGCCTTAAAAATAAGGGAACATGAAAAATATATCCAACAGCTCATAGATGATGCAAATAACACCAAGATGAAATGGAATCAGTGAAAAATCAGAAGACAAGACAAATGACACACAAAAAAAACCTGTTTAATGAAATAATAGCATAAAACTTCTCATGTAAGTGTAAAGAATTTAATGTATAATAAAGAGGCAGTGGAATATGCGCTTCCCTGGCAAGCACAAGGGCCTGAGTTCAATCCCCCGTTGTGGAAAAAAAAATAAAATAATAAAGAAAGAGGCATTTGGATCCCCAAATAGCCACAATCAGTAAATAACCTCTCCACAACATGTCATAGTCAAAGTCTCAAAAAATCCAACATGAGACCTGAATCATAAAAGTTAAGAAGTCACTTACAAAAGTAAACCCAGAATTACAGCAGACTTCTCAATATGAACCTGAGAGGTCAGGAGACTTTGGAGCAAAACTTTCACATTCCCCTCCCCATGGAAAAACAATTTCCAAACCAGACTGATCTATTCTATAAAATGATTTTATAAAATTAATGAAATAAGCTATTTTCATGAAAAGGAGCAGCTAAAGAAATTCAAGACCACTAAACCAGCACTGCAAAAAATTTTAAGGGATATCTTAGAAATAAGGAAGCTAACAATGACAAAATAGAACCTTAGATGTACTGGATATAGTTCCAAGAATCAACAAATGGGAACCATCAAATTAAAAGGCTTCTGTACACCAAAAGCAACAACCAACCAATTCTCTAGAATATAGATAGAACTCAAGAAATAGAACTCCAGCTGTGAAGACAGCTCAGCAGTCTAAACGCCTGCCTAGGCCAACACAGGGACCTGGGTTCTATCCCTGGCACAACATGCCATGAAGGCACCACCCCTCTGGAATGCCAAGCCAGCTACTGAGACCAGGCATGGTGGCACACACCTGTAATCCCAATAGTGGGGAGGCTGAGACAGGAGGATCACTACAAGTCTGAGCTGTGTAGAAACCCTGTATCAAGTACATAAAATTAAAGAAATAGAACTCAAATAAATTAGACCACCCAAAATTAAAAACCCAATCAAAAAATGGGTAAGTAACATCAACAGACATTTCATAGAAGTACAAATGACCAATAAATACACAGAGAAATGCTTGCTATCTCTAGCCAGCAGAAAAATGCAAATTAAAACCACAATGAGATTCTGTCTTACCCCAGAAACAATGGCCTATGCCAAGAAATCAAACAAATGCTCTAGAGGTTGTCAGGGGAAAAGGTACCTTTCTACATTGCTGGTGGGAAAGTAAACTAGGAAAACAATTATGGAATTCAGTATGGAGAGTCCTCAAAAGACTAAAACTAGAAATCCCATTTGGCCCAGCTGTTCCCTTCCTAGGTATCTTCCCCATTAGCCACTATATTACAGTGATTCATGCACAACCATGTTTGCAGCAGCACAATGCATACTACCTAAATCTTGGAAACAGCCCATCAATAGATGGATGGATAAAGAAAATGTGCTGTTTAGACACAATGGAGTACTACTCTGCCAGAAAGAAAAAAAGAAAACCTTGAGTCATTTGTAGGCAAATGCAATGTTAAGTGATGTAAATCAGATACACATATTTAAACATTGCATGGTTTCTCTTTTATAAGAAACCCAAATTATAACTAAAGAACAAAATAAAAGACATAAGCAGTGGGTAGAGAGATCTTTCTTAAATGGAAAGGGGATCAAGAGATGGAAGGGAGAGGAAATGAGGGAAAGAGGGAGGAAAGAAGCTGTGCTGTGCTGTGCACATACATCAGCCCCGCAGAAGGAGTGCCAATGCTGTATGCTGCAAGCATCTACGCATAAGAATCAAAATCTGAAAAAGGAAAGAAAGTGGCAAGAATGGTAGGATGGCTGGGGATACAGCTCAGCAGCATGAGCACCTGCCTGGCAAGGTAAGGTCCCAGAGTTCAATCCCCAGTATTAAAAAAAAAAAAAAAAAAAAAAAAAATAGTAGGCTAAGTTTGTTTGAAGCAAGGGGAAGTATTTTCATAGGAATTAATGACAATACATTTTACTATCATGTGCCACCACACCCGGCCTCAAATTATGATTCTGAAGGGTGCAATCTTATATAAAAAGACAAAACTTTAGTGGAAGTTCCTTCAAGAATAATATTCTATGTAACCCTTGAAAGGTTAGTTCAATTCAATTCCAGACAGGTCCACTGAGTATTTCCTTAGAACAGCTGATAATCAAACTTAAATACTAATATATTATATGCATATATCAGTGTTTCCAATACTTAACTGTGTAGGTGAATTATGAGAAACTATAGTGGGGAAGAAAGAGGGAAAAAAATCAGGAGAGAAATGAATAGTATTTGAGATTTGTAGACTTAAGAGGTCATTCCTTTTGGCCTCAGTTTCAAGTATTTGTTATTTATTCCAGAAGACCAGACCCATATCTAGAGTGTAGAATCCTGCTTCTGACGTTAGTTAGAACTCTTAAGAACTTCTTGGCAAAGTTCTCCCTGTGTCTGCTTAGTGTCAATGCCCAAAATTATTTCATCTGGCATTTCTTTCAGTTCTGTAAACCAGCAGAAAATGCAGCTTATGTTTAGGGAGAAAATGGGTCATTCTTTAATCCCATTTTGAAATAACCCTGTTACAATTTGTCATTTTGTAAATCTCAGAACAATTCTATTAATCAAAGATTACAGCCGGGCGTGGTGGCGCAGGCCTGTAATCCCAGCACTCGGGAGGCTGAGGCAGGAGGATTGTTGTGAGTTCGAGACCAGCCTGAGCTACAAAGTGAGCTTAAGGACAGCCTGAACGGCATAGTGAGACCCTGTCTCAAAAAGGCAAAAAAAAAAAAAAAAAAAAAAAAAAAAAAAAAAAAAAAAAAAAAAAAAAAAAAAAAAAAAAAAAAAAAAAAAAAAAAAAAAAAAAAAAAAAAAAAAAAAGATTACAAAAGAAAAAAATGACTATAAGGAATAATAAATAATGTAAGACTGTCACCAAAAGTACTACCAATTATTTATATCATTGAAGTTTATAAAACCTTGGTATCACTTTTTTAAGCCAGCGTGGCTGCTGGAGCAGTCTCCCTGCTTGTCTCTGTGAACCACCTGTTGCCATCCTCATCAGTACAGCGACACCTGCACCTGCCATTAACATAACTGAGCAGTTGACCCTTCATGGGACCCTCAAGGGTCACAATAGCTAACACAGATTGCTACCACCCCACAGTTCCCAGACATGATGCTGTCTGCCTTGAGACAAAACTATCATGTGGAAGCTGACCAGGGATGAAACCAATTATGGAATCCCTCAGCATGCTCTCAGGGGTCACTCTTACTTTGTGAGTGATGTTGTCATCTCCACAGATGGCCAGTTTGCCCTCTTGGCTCTTGGGATGGGACCCTGCACCTCTGGGATCTACAATGGGCACCACCACAAGACTTTGTAGGCCATACCAAGGATGTGCTGAGTGTGACCTTCTGCTCTGACAACTGGCAGGTTGTGTTTGGATCCCGAGACAAAACCCTAAAGTTATACAGTACTCTGGGTGTATGCAAATACACTGTCCAGGATGAGTTTCACTTGGAATAGGTGTCTTGTATCCGTTTCTCACCCAACAGCAGCAACCCTATCATTGTGGCTGGGACAAGCTGGTCAAGGTATAGAATTTGGCAAACTGTAAGTTGAAGACCAATCATATTGGCCATATTGGCTATCTGAACACTGTGATGGTCTCCCCAGATGAATCCTCTGTGCTTCTGGAGGCAAGGATGGTCAGACTATGCTGTGGGATCTCAATGAAGGCAAGTATCTTTACACTTTAGATGGAGGGGACGTCATCAATGCCCTGTGCTTCCACCTTAACTGGTATTCCCTCTGCACTGCCACCAGCCCCAGCATCAAGATCTGGGACTTAGAGGGCAAGATCATCATGGATGAACTGAAGCAGGAAGTTATCAGCACCAGCAACAAGGCAGAGCCTCCCCAGTGTACCTCTCTGGCCTGGTCTGCTGATGGCTAGACTCTGTTTGCTGGCTACACAGATAACCTAGTGTGAGTGTGGGAGGTGATTAGAAACATGTCAGCTTTAAAAATATAAAAAGCTGGCTTTCCAAAAAAAAAAAAAAAAACACTTGGTATATTTAATATTACATGCCTTTCAGTAGTAATTCTATGAGATAAATATTACCCATATCATAGGTAAGATAGTTGAGGCTAAGAAAGGTAGAGCAACAACAAAAGGTCACAAAGTAAGGGATCAGAGTGGTAACACCAAGAGCTCAAACTTTAGGCAGAGCTGCCCCTTCTTTTAGAGATGGGGATCTTCTTATGCCCCCCCCCCCAGGCTAATCTCGATTCTTGATAAAAGCAATTCTCCAGCTAGGCATGGTGGTACACACCTATAATCCTACCACCTGGGAGGCTGAGGCAGAGGATTACTGAATTCAAAGGTCAGCTAGGCTGAGTTCAAGGCTAGCCTAAGCTTCATTAGGAGATTAAAATGTGTACATGCACCACTGCGCCCACAGGTGTTTTTTTTTTTTTAAATGTATTTGGCATACACTCATAATGATCCTATTTTTAGCCTCTGCAGTGCTGGGATTACAGGAATGTGCCACCATATCTGATATCAGTGGCCCACTCAGTGTGCCTGGGGGCAGGGCCAACATGGAATGTGGTGCCAGGGATCGAACCCTGGTTCCTGCGCTTGCCTAAGCAAGTGCATAGTCTGCTGAGCTGTCCTGCTGGCCCCCGTAAGTTCTTCTATGTGTTATGCCTTTCCCATAGTACAAAAAAAATGAATATGCCAGTAAGTGACAGAATGCTGTGAACTGAAAAACATCCTAAAACAAGTTCACAGAACTAATCACATCAGGTAATCACATCAGTTCCACTGAAATCACTAGTTTGAACAACTCTAGGCTGAGTCCTAGAGTTGAGCCCTCCATGGTGTTCAGGTACTTTAAAGAATGAAAGCACACAGGCCACAAACCAAGACACCCGGGTACAAATTCAGACCTCATGAGCTCCACTTTCATAGCATGTGATCTTGGACAGACCACGGATTCTGTGTGCCCAAGAGTACACATATTCTGGAAAGGCCTTGGAGTCAGAGGTCCAGCCCGCCACTTTCCAGCTAGATGAACTCAAGCAAATTACTTACTTACCCACCATGAACTCACTTTAATACCTATAGTGAAATATTTACCTATCTACCGGAAGTAGCTAATGTCATTACCAGTCAAAGGCTCTAATAGTATATATATAGTACTTAATGGGCATGAAGTAAATAGTAGCTGGGATGTCATTCCTATTTTATTCTTATTTGTTATTAAAATTACTGTGTTTATTATTACTATTTTATTATTACTATTACAATTAAAGTAAATAAAATATGTGGCTTTGTACACATTACAAACATTTTACAAAAGGGCTTTACAAACATGTTGGCATGTACCACTTATTAGTATTGGCAACTTTCAGGGTAAATTTCTCAATTTATTCATTAAGACAGAGGAAATGTGGCTGAGGATGCAAAGGAAAAAAGAATCACTCTGATTTCACATCATTAGAGCTCTTAGATTTGAGAAAATAAAGTGAGAAATAACACTTGTGCCTACAACCATCCCAACCTTACTTTTATCTGTGGTCTAGTCCATTTGGCTTTCTGACAGCTTGGGGAAAAAGCTATTCCTGAAAAACCCACGTCTTAGCACAGCCATCAACACTTTGGCATAAAAGATTTTATTCTTTTAATTATTTTTTAGTAGCGCCTTTCATTGGCTCAGCTAAGCTGAGCTGAGCACAAGGCAGTAAAACATTCCAAACTTGGAGATAAACACTGACGTAATCTAGTGTTAAAGTTAACTTTGCTGAAACTCTTCCCAAGCTCAGAGAATTCCTCTTTGGTTGTGAAAATGTAGCCAGGAAAAGATTCCAAGCTAACTACTGCAAGACTTCTTAGAATAAACCAGAGTCTCCAGGTCCCAGCCACAGGAACCAGACTTTCCCACACGGAATTCTACAACTCAGCAATACCCATTACAGGCCCTCAATTACAGCTTTTCCTTCCAATCATTTGCGTGTCCCTTGAGCACACACCGAGGCCTCGCCAGAGGTCAGCATTAGGTAATGCCCACAGACGACCTACCCACAGGCAGCTCAGATCCCAATCATTCCTGCTGCCTGCAGAGAACTCTTCTCTTTCATCTCTCTAGACATACACTATCCCATTAGAAATTCTGACTCCAAAAGTTTGGATGAGACTGAGCATTTTTATATTTTAAGGTATTATGAGTGACTCTTTTGAAACACTGTCTCACTATGTAGTTTAAGCTAACTTTGAACTCACTAGGTACCTTAAGCTGACCTCGAATTCACAGTAATTCTCCTGCCTCAGCCTCCTGAGTACAGGATTACAGGTATGCGCCAATTTTTGATCAAGGTTGAGAAGAGCTAAGAGAGATAAAGTGTGTTATTATGTAATAAATATTTTAGGAAGACTTAGTTCCATACTCATCTTTTCCACATTTAACCCGTAAGAGAGACCTCAAGCAATTTACTGTTTTCCAAACTTCAGCCTCCCAACAGAAAATGAGTTGGTGAGGCTATCAGATAATACATGAAACTTCCCTTAAAAAATGAACAGGCTTTATATTTGTACTGTCTTGTGTCTTACAGTTCAGAATACTTTTATATTCACTATCTGAAATGACAGATAAAAACCTACTGACAAAAGGGTGGGTAGAAATTACAATTATTCCCATATGATAGAAAATGCTAGATATTTTAAAGGCTATTTTAAAAGGTAAATCACAGCTAAATGCCAGAGGCAGGAATCAATCTAGGTTCTATAAATCCAACTCTAGACCATTTCTCTATGCAGCTGATATAAGCTCTCAAGTACTATATGAAGGACACATCAACACCGCATATCTAGCTACTGTAGAACTAAGTTACATAATTCACTGAAGAAAGGCTCCAAACAAAAGGAAAACCTCAGTCTTATTTCATTTGACACTGGCATTAATAATAATTGGCATTAATAATAGCCTTCAAAGGTCTTAAAGGAAAGAGATGAAACCAGTATGCTCAGGAAATCTATAGAATATCTATAATTAGAAAAAGAGAGGTTATTAGATCACTTTCCAGGAATGTCTTATAACTCTGTTTTCTACCCTTATGCTTTCAAACCTACAGAGATACAGCTTTCATCTTGACGCTGTGAGATTTATTTTCAGACCAGATTTGGCCTCAGGTTACACAGCTAGAATTTCCAGAAGAAGCTTTGGGTCCATAGCTCTGTCACTGTTAAAATCACTTTAGAATGGCCTAGTTTGTGTTCACCTACATAGACAAGCCTGATGCAATGATATCTTTGCAATACTTCATTTACATAAACTAGGATTTCAGCTCCTGAGAGTCTTTCATTTCTTCAGATGAAGGTGCTGAAATATACAAAAAAGTAACTGACCCAGTATAGGCAGCCAATTTATGGAAGAACCAAGATTATAGCCCAGATACCTACATCAGACCCCCACTTCCCCATTCACCATGTAAGATTTGTTGCCCACTCAGTTCCAGTAATGCCTGAATGCTCTTATTTCAGGCAGAAATTATTTTTTCCAAAAATGGTCTTATTGAGATGTAATTCTCTATTTATAGACATATACACAATAAAATTACTAACAGTATGCAATTCCTTGGGTATAAAATCGACAAAGTTGAGCAAACATTACCACAATCAAATTTTGGAGCATTTTCATCACTTCAAAAGGAAATCCCAGCTCTCAGTCTTCACCTCCTAGTCCCACTGCCTCTCTCTGTCTGTATTCCTAGGCAGCCACTAATACACTTTTTGTTTAAGGATTTGCCTTTTCCAATTTTTCATATAAATGGAATCATACTTTGTAATCCTTTGTGGTTGGTTTAACATAGCATAGAATTTTCAAGATTCACTCATGTTGAAATTCAAGACTTCATTTCTTTTGTTAGCAAATACAGTAGTACTTCAATTTACAAACTTAATCTGTTTTATAATTTTGGGGAAGATGGTCACAGTTATGTTGTCACCAATGAGGAGGTGGTAAATGGAAGCAAAATTATGTCAAATGCTTTGAGAACCAAACTGTTTACAAAAAGAAGCATTTCTGAACCAAGGTACCACAGTACTATTTCATTATATGGATATACTATATGTTTCATTTATCTATTGATCAGTTAACGAGTGCTTGTTTCCACTTTTGGGTTATTATAAATAGTGCTGCCGCTGTGAACGCTCATGTACAAGTCTTATATATGGACACATGTTTCTTTTGGTGGAACATCTGCGTGTTAACATTCCTACATTTAATCTTTTAGGCAACTGCCACATTGTCTTCCACATTACATTCCCACCAACTACAGTGAAGGTGCAGTATCTCTACTACCTCACCCATACTTATTCTTTTTTATTATAGCCATGCTACTACCTATGAACAGATATGTCATTGTGGTTTTGACTGGTATTTCTCTGCAGACTAATGACTTTGAGCATTTTTTCATGTGTTCATTTTCTATTTCTGTATCTTATGTGGAGAGAAGTCTATTTCCATCCTTTGCCCATTTCTAAATTAGGTTTTTGGTTGTTGGGTTCTTCTTATATTTTAGATACTAAACCCTTATAAAATACATAATTTGGGGAAATTATCTCTTTTGTGGACTGCCTTACTTCTCTAATGGTGCCCCTTGAAACACAAAAACCTTCAATGATACCTATTAGGCAGAAATTTTATCTTCAGAGTTTCAATCTGCTTAAGAACTTACACTTTTTATAGTCTTCTTTGACTGTTATGTGAAAACTTGGGCTGAAAGCCTTACAGAGATCAAGAACACTGGCTGATAAGAGTGAAATATCAAAATTAAACACATACTTAAATTGAATGAGTAAAAGAGTGTACCTATATGGGAGAAGAGAGGGTAGATCCTAAGCCAAAGTACGTATTAATAGTCCTCAATAGTTCAAGTATTCTTTTCAGTTATTCAACGAACACTTGCTACATGTGAGACCTGCCTATTACACGTGTCAACATAAACTGTCCAGAGCCACCACCTTCCTTGCTCTTCAACACAAGCCCTCTTAAAGTTTTTTTATTTTTGTTTTTGTTTTGTTTTGTTTTGTTTTGAGCAGAATATATTTATTGAGGAAAAGAAAGCTTCTGTTTGAGAGAGGGACAGAAGGAGGGCCCTGAGTGGGGTGGTCCCCAGGAAGCTGTCTCCTCTAAGGACTTTTTTTTTAAATTGAGAAACAAATATCCATGGATAGTTTCAAAGCTGATTAATAGGACAGTTTCAATAATTAATACATTGTACATTGTTATCTTCTTAGTGGTTATCCACAATACAAGCAGCAGACAGGATATCCTGTCCAAGCACTATTAGTACAAATCTTTCTTCTGAGTTAAACAAAAGTAGCTGTAGATCTATCCTAACTATTCTGTATATACAAATATAAAATGGTCCTTCCTTTCTAGCCCCTTTCTATGGTTAGTTCTGTCAGAGGTGGGTTTTCCATTGGCATCTAAATATTACAAGTGCTTGAATTCAGCAAAACAATCCAACACAGTCCAGCAGTCCACAATAGTAGTGGGTTATCTGCAGAAATTGTTGACTTGAGCCCTTCACAGCTCAGTATATTAATATGCTTTACTTTATATCTCATTTTTATACTTTTCTGTTGGATGGTTAAGACCAAGATAAAGCAAGACCTATATAACAAGAGATGTAACTTTTGTATCTGATAAGGGCAGTCTAGTACCTTCAGGGTTTATCCTGTAACCCTGTACCGTACTTTCTAGATCCTTTGTCAGTGTTAGCCATGTGAATGAGTCACAGCCATTGCTTGACCAATTTGCCCAAGGACTTTTATAGAGGAAAACCAGGTGGTGAAGTGGGTCTAAGGTAGTGGAGAACATGAGAACTCGCTTAGGTGGGCATGAGGTGGGACAAAACCATGGTCAGCCAATGAGATTCTAAGCACCACTGCTCAGATAAAATTGATTAAATCATAATCAAATGGAGAAGAGTCACATAGCAAGTGCGCATGAATACAGGACAGGGTGTCATCCTGTTGGGGGTTCGGTCAGCGACTCATTTAGGCTCTTTTAAGGTGATTGATACCTATTTAGAATATCAATCCCTGGTGCCCATTCCTAGGGCAGTATGTGGCTACACCTGTTATACTACTCTTTTGTCTTGAAGTCCGGCCCTCAGTGGAGAGTGTCTGTCTCTTCCAAAGTTGTAAAGTCACCTTGTCTTCTATATTGTCTCCTTTAGGGCCTGGCCCTGTCTGACTGCCTATATATGTCTATCTAATTCAGCTGCCTACAATAATAGCTTAGTATTATGTTTAGGTATTTTATTGTTATTATTATTTTGCTGAAAGCATCCTAAATCACTCAGCAATTATATTATTGATTACTGAAAGAACAGTTATTCTTTTTTTTTTTTTATTTTTGGTACTGGAGACCAAACTCAGGACCTTGTGCCATGCCAGGCAGGCACTTAAGCCACTGAGCCATCTCCCCAGCCCAGAACAGTTACTCTCTTCCTTTCCTCTTTTTTCTGTATTTAGTACAGGGTCTACAGGGTCTCATTATGTAGACCGGACTGACAGTGATTCTCCTGTTTTCAGCCTCCCTGGCAGCTGGGATGACTGGCATGCACCACCACTCCTGGACTTTGGTAATTTCTTTTGACCTGCAAAAACTTCAAAAGGATGCCATCCAAGTTGTTGATTCTTCAAAGCATTTTCCATGCAGTTTGTTTTTGATTCCTCCAAATAATTCCCTTCCATTTATAATTTATAAGTAAATATTTTTGATAACGTGTTTATGCCCTAATAAAAATATGATAGATCTGCAAATGTTTGAATCTCAAACTGACATTTAGAACTTCAACCTGGTTACAATAAAGCTTTGCACAATTTTGGGTCAATAGAAAGAAAAAAAAAGCCATATAAACTAACAAAAGAAATGCAAACTTGAAAGTTTTTTTCTGCCACTCCAATATGATGTGATATAATATGTTAGGCATAAATATCTTAGTTGCAAAAAGTCTAAGGTTTTATACTTTATTACAGTGGACCATGAGAGCTACTTTAGAGCCCACATTGGAAGTCAGGGAACAGAATGAAAGTGACAATGTAGGAAATGGAGGGCTAAAAAGGGTGTGAGAGCTAGACTGGAAGAAAATTCAAATTGGATGGAGAAAGATCAATATTCCTCCATGGTAACACCCTGTAGTAAAATCATGGAGAAGACTACATAGAGGTCTTAGGGAGCACCTAGAAAATGATATGTAAAACATAGATAGTGGATACATAAATACAGGACAGATGACTGATAGATAGATAGATAGATAGATAGATAGATAGATAGATAGATAGATAGATAGCAGACAGACAGACAGACAGACAGACAGACAGACAGACAGACAGACAATGAGAGATGATAGACAGATTCAAGAAAGTTCTGTGGATAATGATTCTAAAATCTCTAGCTTTAAGGCTGAATAAACAAAAATATACTGAGGATAAAAATCAAGTCCAGGTATAGCCCTCCTATGTTTTAATATATTCCCTATTTGATTAGTGGTCTACCAATGCCTACCTTGATCTGTGATTATGCAGTTGTATTTTTCTATAATATGGGCTGTGTCCTGTAATTCATCACTGTACTTCATAATTTACTTATAATTACTTTATTCTTCCAGAAACTCAGTTCTACTTAATGCAGTTTACCAACTATGCTTCCCAGTTTCTAGTCATCCGCAAAGGAGTAAGAGAAAAGAAATTAACATTTAAATTCCTTATATGTGGAAGATACTGTATTAGGAAATTTACATGTAATCCTTCAACCCTCCTGTGAGAAATTATCTCAAGTTGGAAAACAGGAAACTAAAGGTCAAAGTGGTTAACTGACACTCTGAAAACACAGAACTGTAAGTGGTGAGCAACTCCTTTTAAATCTGAAGCTCATGATATCTATACAAAGATAGCCAATTTCTTCAGCAAACCTCAAAAGCAGGGCTCTGCTGGTAAAACTGAGAACTGGAGTTCAGATTAACAGTTACTTAACATTTTGGGGTCAAACAAAAACCATCTAACCATAGGAACACCCAAACTTCAAATCTCTACTACCTTTCTATAAAGATGCCAGTGATTTTTCAATCACGTTTTAGAAGTTATACTAATAAAAAGTAAATGAGGCTGCCTAGCATAATTTGCTCACAGTGAACTGATGGTGAGTCTAGTTACCTCTGCTTCCTTTCCTGAGCCCTTCCTTGGTATTCTTCCTGATATTTAATCCCTAAATTTGAATGTGAGGATGAGGAGACATAAATGAAAGGCAGTTATGAATTTGGAAAGAAGGCACTGCAAATAAAGCTAACTTAGAGGAAATTTTTCTTTCTTGTTTTTTTGGCAGAACCAGGGATTGAACTCAGGCCCTTGCACTTGCCAGGGAAATGCTTATTCCACTGAACCATCTCCCCAGCCCCCTGAAATCTTTCAAATACAGACAATTCAAAATTCCTTATGTTTTGTGATACCATATACTGTTTAAGAACTTTACAAGTAAAAAATGGTTTCAGAGTATTCAAAGTCTGGCAAGAGCAAATTCTTAGAATTTTGATACAGAGTACAAAATATCTATTTTTCAGAGATTTCAGCCACATTGGAAAGTAAAGGCAGAGGAAATATTTAACACAATAAAATGTATCATGGAAAATTAAGTCTAAGAAGGACAACTCTTTTATTCAAGTTAGAAAGAATTTTTTTCCAGCATAAAAATGATGAGTAAAAACAAAATACTCTACTTTTATCTCCAGGTAAGATGGATCGGTAAAATCGGTCCTTCTTTTTCTTCTCCTCTGGGTTTGGGGGCAGAGGTTTGGAGCCATGGTTTAGGGTTCCAGTGTCTTTGCTGCCAGCTCCAATCATAGTGCTAGTGTTTCTCATGGGAGGAGCTGGGGGCTTGTCCTGAACATCCAGGCCGTTGCTTGACATTGTCACCAGCAGCTGCAGCACCTACTAGAAACAGAAGAACACAACTGTAGTTATTGTTGAGCAAAAGGAATGTATGTAAAAACTGTTATGAATTTCAAATTATTTAGTCTTCCACTCACACCATGAATACTGCTTGCCTGTTCATTCACAAATATTCACAGATATACATGCTTACTGTGTGCTGAACACTTCTGCAAATTCCTAGTGTTCGGACTCCATTCTCACATCTGAGAGACTAGAAGACAGTTAGCCAACACTAATGTAGCTGGTAGGCAGGAATCTGGCCTACAATACCGAGTGTATAAAATATTATTCAGCAGCTTTAAAGAAATGTCTGCCCCAATCTGCTGGGTTTTACTAGTTTAGCAATATGACACTAAATAAAGCTGCTAATAGCATTCCACATAGTGAGTTCCCCACAGCCTCTAACGTAATAATATGAGGCAAGTTGCACTTTCCCTCTGGACTATATGAGCAACAAAAGCGCTCCCTCTGTACATAGTTCTAGTGGATCTCAGCCACATTCACCCTTTATGCTATGATTTCTTTTAGGTACACTAGCAGAGTTGACTAATTGTAACAGAGACTGCAATATATACTAGTTGGCCCTTATAGGACAAGTTAGCACCCTGTGCCCCACACCAGCCCTCTAGGATTTCAATTCCCCAAAAGTCCATCTTGCTCTAAATATACAATGGTCAATGCAATAACCACCCTGTTTAAGTTATTGGCAATCTCCAATGCTTCTGGAAAACAAAAAGAGTAAGATGTAACAGAAAAAAAAAATCCCTATTATATACTACCAATAATTTTAATGAAGACAGATACTGCCTAAAACTAATTGTCTTTAATAATGAATAAACATGAATATACCTAAAGTTTACAATTTCTCATTAATTTTTCATGCTATAGTAGAAATTATGCATTTAATCATATTTGTTTAGAGTACAAGCTGTTTGGAATTGAACACAGCAGTGCTACAGAAATTACACGCTTCAAAAAAAACTAGCACAGGGCCAGGGATATAGCTCGGTGGCAAGAGCACCTGCCTGGCAAGTGCAAAATCCTGGGTTCAATCCCTGGTACAGCAATAAAAAAAAAAAAAGCATAATAATCACCAAGAACTTTTTAGAAATTTAGGTTCCATGCCCAACTCCCCTAAACTATGACGTAAGATAGAAAGGTAAAGGCCAAAATTCTATATTTTGAAAATTAGTAATTCCAATTGAAGCTAGTTGTATCACTGCTTTAACAAATAAATTAATTAAAATGTTATGAACAAAACATATAAGAGCTGGCTAGATAACTCATCAGATTAAATCTCCTGTTTAGGCAGGTGCAGGGATCAGGGTTTGATCCCCAGCGTGTCATGCTGCCCTACACCTGGGGTGCACTGAGACGATGATTGAGACTGGGCATGGTAACAAACACCTGTAATCCCAGCACTTGGGAGGCTGAAAACCGGAGGATCCCTATGAGTCCGATCTAGAAGAGAGACCCTGTAGGCCCTGTATTAAATACCTTCTTACAGCCAGCTTTTTCCTCAATCTTTTCTCCAGGGGCTGTCACTGATCTTTTTTTTTTTTTTTTTTGCAGAACCAGGGATTGAACTCAGGCCCTTATTCAACTGAGCTATCTCCCTGGACCTGTCACTGATCTTAAAATACACCATTCCTTTACTTCTTAAAGACCTTCACTGATATACTAGAATAAGAGCTTAAAATCTTCCTCTTCCTTTGGAGGCCCTGTCATCTGATCTGACCAATTTACCAGTCTCATTTCCATCCCTCTCCCCAGTCTACTTCTTCCTATGCTCCAGTCCCAGCAAGTTTTCCAACTTTTTTACGCCATAGCTGTCACATTCCCATTCTTTTGCAATTTGTCTCCTCTGCTTAGAAAGCCAGTTTCCTGGCCCTCAAAGTGTGAATTCATGCTTCCTTCAGAACTTAATTCTGTTGCTTCTTCCATAAAGCATCTGTAAATGTTCTGACATCTCTGACAGCGGATGTCCCCTTCTTCACATTCCATTTGCAGGTTATTGTATTTCCTTTCACTATGCTGTAATTGTTTACAGGGATGTCTTCCCCAGGAACCAGAATGTTCCTCAGATGCTGGGCCCAATTTTGCCATCTTTGCAACCCAACAGTGTCCTGTACAGTATCTAACTGAGCAACTTGATAAATATCTTTGCTAATACTGTTTTCTTGAGGATACATACTTTGCCTTCAATGAACTTAGCAAGAGAAATGAAACCATCAGCCTTCACAATCTAACATGGACCTGTCTTCTAAACTAAGCCACCATACCCAGAAGTAGCCTACATTTACATTATGCCCCAGAAATCTTGGTTCACCTGAATTTCCCAACTATGCTTTCTTTAAAAAAAAAAAAACAAAAAAAAACAAACCTATGCGTTCTTTTCCTTCCTTTTTTTGTACAGTGGCTCAAACCCTGGGCCTTACGCATGTAGGCATGCACTCTATCACTGAGCTCTACTCCCAGCCTGTTACACACTCTTAATTTTACACACACATGCATACATGCACAAGGCCATGCTTCCTATCACTGATGTCTCCCATCCCTAATAAAAATCTTACTTCACAAAAAAAAAAATCTGACTTTTGGGGGTCTGTTTAAGATAGGCTCTCGTTCTGTAATTCAGGCTGGACTTGAACTCACTATATAACTCAGATTGGCTTCAAACTCATGGTAACCCTCCTGCCTCAGTCTCCCAAGAGCTGAGATTATAGGAATATGCCATTATAACTAACTCTGACTCATCTTTTTAAGGTCAAACTCAATCTACACATCTTTGTATAACTCATTCTGGCCCACCTTTAGCAAATGAACTCTCTCTTATTTTTTCTTAAAAAAAAAAAATCAAGCAAGCAAGGGTAGTTTTGTTAATCTAGATTGACTCTCTGGCTAATATGTTCTTAATCCATTTCCTCCAGCTTCATGTCCCAAATTTGCCCCTGCTTTAATTCAAGTCCTTCAGCTCCCCCAAAAGAAGGCCAAGTGTCTCAGTTCTCAAGCATACCACTCAAAGCTCTCTGTTCTAAAATTACACTACTGCAGCCACCTGACTGCCTAATCAGGTCCTTCTTGGCTCTCAGGTCCTTCAAGCAACTGCTTCATTAAGCATACCTCCCTTTAAGACCCATAACCCAAGAAGTTGTCACCAAGCCTTCTGACATAGGCTTTAATCCATTTGTGTGGGGTTTTTTTTATTATTATTTTTTAGGGAACTCCCTGGCAGTAATTTCCATTTTCAAAGTGGTTCCAAATTGCTTACAAGCAAAAACAATTAAAATCTAATGTTTGAACATTTTTTTAAATCACATTCCAGCCTAGGTCATGCTGCCTTTGCTTAAAAGCCTCCAATGACAGGAAACCTATACAGCAGTACTTCAGTCATGAACTTAATTCTTCCCACAGTTCTGGTCACAGGCCACTTTGGTTGTGAACCAAATCAAATTTCCCCACAAGGTGAACATTAAACCTAACCCCTGAATGTGATTAAGTTCATGGTCAATTCACTGCAACCAGAAGCATGGGCAGAATTAAAACTTACCTGTAATCAAGATACCGCTTATACTCTTAGAAGACAGCCTATTCTACATCCAGTCATCTCATTTAAGAAGTTCTGGCCTACTCCAAGTTCTGTCTATGTCTTACTGCACTGCAATTAATTATTTACACTGTGCTTCCCCATCCTTCCCCTCCCCTGCCAGACCTTAAAATATGAACTCCTTTAGAACAAAGTTCATAGCTGGGCCTGGTGGTGCATGCCTGTAATTCCCACATTCAGAAGCAGGACTTCTTTGAGGTAGCGACCAGTCTGGACTGCAAAGTTAACTCAAGCCTACCTGAACTACATAGCAAGATCTGTCTCAAGAAACAAAAACAAAAACTGAAGCTCCTATCTTAATATATCTACGTTCCCAACTGCAGACCTGGCATAGAATAAGTAATCAATAAAAATGTGTGGAACCAATGAGTAAACAAGAAAAGTAAATAAAAATACTTGACTTCCATCTCTTAGTCCTAAATACCATCATCTCTCAGAGCTGTTTGGAAGCATCTATCACTACCCACTTGCCAGCTGCCATGCAGAGAAGAGCTTGCCTCTGCCAGGTCTTCCACCGCTACTCCTCCCTGGGGACCAGAGCCACTGAAAGGTCCCTTGAGAGTCGCCTGTAAGGAAGCATTTGACAGAAAGAAGCCACAGGGGAAGACAATGCAAACTGCAGCTTTGGCATCACTACAGAATCTGGTCCAGAAAGTAATGTAGGTCGTGATAACTTCCTTGGGTTTACTGCATTAGATAGAGTTTGAATATGTAATACATTAAAGTTTTCTTGTTGCTTATAAGCATGAACAAAAATGAAAAGAACAGTAGCTGGATTATAATAAGAAAGTAGATAGAATATTAGTTTTATGAGACATCCAAATTTAGTTTTAGTTTTGATCTTGGAAAAATCACACAGGCACTGTAACTCTTACTTTCCTTTTCTGCAAGTGAAGATATTAGACTTTCTGTGGAAACTTTAAAAGTGGCAACATAAAATTTAGTTGTATTAGGAAGGAGAAAGCCACTTGCAAAATTTGCTTGGCAAATTGTCACTGGGTCTTGGGAATAACACCCTCTGAGCTCCCCCAGACTCCGGGCTTCTATTTGCTTTCCAAGTTCCCCGCAGCCCCCTCAATAAGGCCTTTCCTCTAATTTCTCCCCAAACCACTTCTGTCTTTATACTCGCAGAGTCCCTTCACTGGTCATTTTGTCCTTCTATTCTCAGCACAGTGTCTGGCACATTTAAAAACCTGTTTACAGGAAAATGGTTCCAAAACATCAATCCAGAGATGAAAAATATACTTAACTCTTGAATAAGGAGAACAAATACACCTTAAATCTTCTAGTAGCCTCTGCAAGCCACTGATGGGGAAGGATTAAAAGAAAGAGATTAAAAAAACACAACATGCCTTCTGACATGCTGCAGTGTACAAGCTAGACCTGCAGACAACATTTCTAATGAACACTCAGACAGCACTCTTCTATTCATCCTGCACAACAAAGAGACACAATAAGTAGACAGACTGACCACATTTTACCACTGTCCCAAAGACTCAAGCAACCTAGTAATTTTTAAGCAACTAATTATACTAACTCACATGAGCAGCCCTATAATAAACGTAGGATCACAAGAGCTGCTGCCATCCATACATATAAAACAATGACTGGGATAAAGCTAAGAGGTCTAGATTTAAGTCCTGCTCCATTAGTATTTGTTGGCTTATAGTCTCCTTCCCCGTGAGATGAATTTGATGTTTCTACTATGCAGACTGTAGGATAGTGGGCAAGACGCAACAAAGGAGAAGAAGTGATGTGTGTTGCTGTGAAAAGCACAGATACAGTGCTAACACAGAAAGAAGACAAAGTGGCCCGAGAGTGGATTAATGGTACAGAGTGCTCACCTAGCATGTGCAAGGCCCTCACCTGAATCTCTACCACCCCTTACCTCTCACCCCCTCAAAAACAGTAGGAGAAAAGACAATATTTCCAAGAAGCTGCTATGTGAAAGTTACTTTAGATACTAAATGAATGTGGATAGAATTCAAGGAAGGAGTGTACTCATTGGCAACTACCTCTTTGCATTCCATCACCACGGATTCCATTGAATTAACCTGCAATCAATTAATTCAATGGATTAATCTGTTGATAATATTTATAGCAGGGAGGACAGCAAGATCCTGTACCAAAAAAACAAAACCGGCCAGACATGGTGGCACAGCCTGCAATCCTAGCACTGACAGGCTGAGGCAGGAGGATCACTGCCAAACACACACATACACACACACACATACAACACTCACATGCACACAAATATACATAACAGAAAACCACAATACCAGTGTTAATAGTGCTATAAAACAAAAAGTAAAGTAAAAGTCCACACACAGAAGTAAAATACTAAACTGAGCTGGAATGATCAATAAAGTTTACCAAAAAACCCAAAACAAAATGGGATATTATTAATATTAGTAGTCTAGGCTGGGTGTGGGTGAACACACTCATAATCCCAACTACTGAGGATGCTGAGGCAAGAAGACTACAAATTCAAGGCCAGGCTGGGCAATTTAGCAAGACCCCTCTCAAAATGGAAGAAATAAACAAACAAAGAAAAAGGGCAGTGGCTCAGTGATTAAAAAAGAAAGAAAGAAAGAGTAGCAGTTCATAAAACAAATAGGTTACACCAGTAGTCTTTAACTCTGGAGTATCACAGATGATTATCCACTGTGAACTTTACAAAATGCCAATGCTTTAAGTGCTTAGGCGGAAGTACACTAATATCTAAATTTATTTATTTATTTATTTATTTATTTATTTATTTTGTCTTTTTGAGACAGGGTCTCACTGTGCAGTTCAGGCTGGCCTTAAGCTCACTTTGTAGCTCAGGCTGGTCTCGAACTCACAACAATCCTCCTGTCTCAGCCTCCCTAGTGCTGGGATTACAGGCATGCGCCACCACGCCCGGCTATCTAAATTTATTTTTGAAATGAATTTTTTTCAGCGATTAATGAGTGAACATAAGAGATTCAATGTAACAAATTACATGTCTGTATGATATACAATGGATGTGACAAAGTAATCACGTATTGCTTAACAATGGGGCTAAGTCCTAAGGTCTGTCATGTAAATACTGTGGGCTACACCTATGTGAGCCTGGAGGAAGTCAGTCCCCCATAGCCAACCTCTTAACGCAGTAGGGGCAGGGATGTAGCTTAACATCAGAGTGCTTGCCAAGCATGCACAAAGGCTTGGTTTCAACTCTTAGCTCTACAAAAAAAAAAAAATTACAATATCAGAGTATGACACTGCATATTACTTTATAACAACATATTATTTTATAGAAATACACTCTAAACAATAAGAACATATAGTATAATAAATATTAAGTGAGTAATAGTTGTTTATCTTCACTATCAAGTACTAGGCACATTACATAATTCCATGAACTGTAAATTAGGTTTGTTTATATCAGCATGACTCTAATAGCATTATATGGCTCTGATGTCACTAGGTGAAACTAACTTTCAGCTCTAGTAAAATCTCATGGGAACACTGTTACATATGCACTCCTTTGTGGACCAAAATGCCATGCAGGTACGCACTACAAAGTTATCTCCATGTTGAAAATTTTCTGAACATAATGCTGAGAGGTACTGCTTTGAATTCCCTTCATTCCAGATTTAATCAGTTGGGGGTAGGTTACTGGCCCTGACACAATGGGTACCAAGTAAATGAATTTTGATGGAGAAAGAAGATGGCAAACAGAACAACACAACAGGAGGCTACACTAGGTGGAAGGCAACATCCAATACTCAAGTGGGATCATGAAAAGTGGGACATGGTAGATCACTGCTGGCCTTTTGCGTTCAATCCCACATAGAAACTAGTCTCAAAAATGGTCCTTTCTAGGCAGTTCTAGAGCTACACAATAAATGCCCAGTGTTAAAAATAAAATGACACTGATTTCAAAACAAGGCTATTGAGAGACAACAATGAGAGCAAAGAGGTGTTGCCTATGGGAAGAGACCAGCTGCTACCCATCTGAACTGAGAACTCTGTGATGCCCTGGGCTCACACATGGAGTTGAGTTTCACACAGCCCTATAAAATTACTAACAGAGATACTGTAGTTGTAAGGAGCAACTTCCCCAGAGACCCTCCTGAAATAATTACCTTTACAACTAAGATTTCTGCCATCATTTGGAGATGACATTTTAATAATCAAAAGTACTAGATCACATTTTGGAAGGTACAGAACACTTGTAAATCTACTTGGGAAATAGCATTTTTCCCATTCATTAAAATGAAGATTTATCATCTACTGTTAGCCAAGTTAGGCCAATTGCTGGGACTCAACAGAAAGCAAGTCTGAGGAAGCAAAAGAGATGCTGTCTATACCCTAGGGTCACACACCCAGTGGGCAGCAGGGGAAGGAACTTGAAGTGATGCAACAACAGAACCACTCCATCTCCCCCACCTTTCCTCTAGAGATAAAGGTATAGCTTACAGAACCACTAATAAAATCTCAAGATAAACCCTTAGGCCATTATTTTAAATGAAGGAGGGAAAGAGAAACAAAACCTACTCCACACATACTTTGAATAACCCGGAGCAGCTGCAACTAGCATGACCAGCACTCTACTCAGGAACAGAGAGCACTGTAAGCCCTTGGTGCCCAATGATGAGAATGCGATCTTTAATTAAGTTGTGCCAAGAGGCTTTCTTTGGCAAGGCACTGGAATGCTGCCGGCCTAAATTTGCTGAGGGATGCATCAAAGAACACTCCCATCCTGCAGCCTCCAACCAGGTGCTCAGGTTTAGCAATGAGAAAGCAACTGCTGGAGTAGCAGAGAAAAAAAGCTATAGGCTGTTTCTGAGCCATTACAAAAGTAACTTCTGATCTTTTGTTGCCTCTTAACATAAAATACAAGTAAGATTCTAGGGCCAGCTAGACAGCTCAGCAGATTACAGCACCTGCTCAGGCAGACACAGGGACCAGGGTTCAATCCCCAGCATGTAATGCCGGCCCCAATCCCCAAGTGATTGAGACTAGGCATGGTGGTACGCACCAATAATCCTAGCACTTGGGAGGCTGAAAACAGAATGACTGAGTCTGATCTGTGTAGTGAGACCCTGTAGACCCTGTACTAACTACATTAAAAATAAAAAGAAAACAAGTTCTCAAAAATACAAATAAGACTACCTACTTTATATAGTGTTTATGAGACTTAAAAAGCAGGCACCCAAAAAAGTACCTAGTGTACTGCTTGGCACAAAATAGATGTCCAATAAATATCTGTCCACTTTCCTACCTATTATTCTAGGTTTATCGCTACTATTTCCAAAACAGTGTTTCAGCTCAGGGTGCTTTCATGCTCCTGCCTTTGCCTATACTGTTCTATTTGTCTAAAAAGTCCACACTTACCTGCCAAACAAACTGCTAAATCCAAGTTGCCCATTTCCTCTATGGAATCTTTGGAGAAGCCCTAATTCCATTTTTCCCAAAAATTTAGTAGCATCTGATACATACTTCTATGCAACAACTTCCAAGTTCCATCCTCTATTAACTATTCTCCATACTTCCTGCCTCACCAGGCCATGAGTAACTCAAAGGATGAGACAGTGTGTGATTAATCTCTACATCCCCTCAGCCTACCCAACACAGACAAAGCACAAACCAAACAACTAGGAACAGTTAACTTTCTGGATGGTCTGGTTTCTTGGAGAACACATGGACACTTGAAGGATCCTGAAGAATCAGCCAATTCTAAACTCTCATTTTATGGGAACATGAAAGCTGTATGTACTTAACCTAAGTTCACTAAATAAAATAATAAAGATATATCTAATCACTGATTATTCTGATTCTCTTAAAAACACACTTGCAACAATAATTATAACCTGAGTTAGAATGAACAAAGGGCTGCACTGGGAGGATTGCTACGATTATAAGAGGCAACAAAGTGGGTCAGAAAGGACACAGAATTTGGAGAGACTTAAATTCACTCAGGCTGACCCCCTACACACACACACGCACGCACGCACGCATGCACACACGCACACACATGCTCGCACCCCTACACATTTTCACTAACATTCCTTCAGTCACCAGAGTTACTTGCACAAACTAGTGTTACAGATCATATAATGTACCTTATACCACCTTCTTTATCTTTCTCTTATAAAACATGCATTTTCCCTCGTGTAGCCTCTACTATTTGCTTATTATTATTCATTTCCTGGTAGCTCCCGAAGGCTCTAGATGCTCATTCAGTCTCTTCGTGTACTCTTCCAGGTATCATTCCAAATGACTTCAATGGCTTCCATGATAGCCCTATCAGTTCCCTGTATCAATTCCCTGTCCACTCCATTTTATGGACCTCACTTCCCCTCTTATGAACCCTCAGTTCCATGATTACACCTTGGACCTCACCACCAAAATGTACATCAACTCCAACATCATAGGGGCTTGTGGGTTAGCTCAGTCGTTTAAAGCACCTGCCTAGGCAAACCCAGTCATAAGTGCAGTGAACCGCAGTTCAATGTCCAGCCCCACATGCCACACCAGACCTGCCTTAAGGCAGCCTGAGCCAGCCAAAAAAAAAAAAAAAATCTTTCATATACTTCAAACAACAATATCTCACTTGCTGAACAGCTTCCACTACAAAACTATGTGTAAGTCCCTCTGCCTTTATGTCTCTCTTTACCTAATTGTAATTCATCAAAATATTCAAACATCTAAGCCCCTTGTTTTTCCCTTCATTTTGAAAACTTAATTGGCAAAATCCCAGCTTTTGGATTTTTTGAATTCGATTCTCCCAACTGCCTCTACAATGAGATGGCCAATAACAGAGAACATTACAAAACCTGGTCAAATGCTTTCCCTTGAAAGCTAGTACTACCTTCCACAGAACTTCCTATGATTTCCTGCTCTTCCTCTCCTAGCTGCTGAGCATACTTTCAATGAGAAAGCAAAACACCTTCTTACCTCAAGACCTGTGTGTCTCCCTTAACCTGCAACCATGCTCTTCATCCCATCAAAAATAATTCTCCTTGTACTCCTTCACTTGCACTTCTCTTCACCTAGAATGTCCTCTTTCAGGTCCATGAGCATTTCCCATTAATATATTCAGTCATTTGATATCTAGTCATTCAGCAGACATTTATTGTAAATCTACAATGTATCAGTACTAATATAATTGAGTAAGACAAAATTCTCATGCTGACCAACTTTATAGTATACAAAGAGAAACAGACAAAGAAATAAGTAAGTAAATACACAATGTGAAGTTCCTATGTGAACCTAGGGAAAGGATAATGATGGGACTCCCTGGGAAAGAGAAACTTAGGACTTGAGAGAAATGGCACAACAAATCATAATAATGTCTGGAAGAAGAGTATTTAAAGCAGAGGAAGCAGTAAATACAAATGTTCTAGAAGAGAACATACTAGACAACAAGAATAGCAAAAACACCAGAGAAACTAGAATTAGATAAACAAGGAGAAATATTAGAGGAGATGAAGCAAATATTCCTTTCTTACTATATCACAAAGCATCACTAAAAATAACATTTTATAGCTATCACTACATAGCCTTCAATAAAGCATGCTTGGACACTTCCCAGCCTCCACTTTGAACATTCAAATTCTTTTCCATTTAGTTCCTTCTTTTCTTCTATTCATTGAAAACTGAACCTCAAGTTTGGGCCACTGAGTGGCATCCCTGCACTTTCAGGCTACAGACCTGAGCCTTTCTTCGAGGCTGGAGGATGAACCAAGGAACAATCAAAGTAACATCTCTGCAATACACATTTTCACACGTTGGCTATTCATTTGACCCTCACCAACTCAACAACCCCTATGGAAGTACATCAGCCCAGGATGGTAAAATGCTTAGTTTAGCTACATCTGATCTCTGGACTTCATAGCCAGCCAGAAATTGATTTTAAGAAAATAGAGGGAAGAGAAAGGACAGAGGAGATAAAGTGCATCTAGAGGAAACTCAGCACAAAGTCAATCACATGGCTTGGAGCCAGGAGCTAACAAGGAAAAAAATCTATTTCCTTTCCAAGATAATTAGTATTTGGCCACAGCAGTACAGTACCTAGTAGTAGTACCTATATTCTAGATGCAAAGATAAGCAGAAAAACAATGTATGAAACCTTTTGTACACTATACGCACATACACAGTCAGAAATAACATGGAACCTGCAAACAGTTATCACATTTAAAAAGACTTGGACTTAAGGCCAAACTCTGCCACTGACTTGGTGAATCTAAAGCTTCCTTCTCCAAGCCACAGCTTGGTGTTTCCTTCAATTGCACTTATACATGAGATGGTACTCTTTGACCTACTTTGTAGTGAGCAACTGGGTCTAACTTCCACTTTTTCCAGCACCCAACTCCAAAACTAGCACAAAATAGGTTCAGAGAATGCTTAACTATTTATTAGTCTAATTATTTCATGTGCAATGACTGAAAACTGCATTTTCATTAATGTTTGTAATATAACAGGAAATACAATTTATCAAATGTATTCAATATAAGAATCAACTGGTTAAAATGACACCTGCCCAAGTAATGCTTGGGATAGTCAACACATAAACACACTGCCCAAGTGGCAATCAGGGTAGGTTGTAAAGGATTTACAGTACCACACAGCGAGCTTTTTGTACACATACACATTCCTGATGGTGGATGCTTATAAAAGATCAACCTTACCATTCTCATCTCTGGTTCCCGCTCTCTACACTCTGGGAACGCATCTCAAGAAAAATCTCCCAAGTAGAAATAAACCAGCCCAAAGAGCTAAACTTTAGAGAAGATGAGAATTAATCCACAAGGCCCCTTTCCCACCACACCTCTCCCTCCACACACCCCAGCCCCCAAATAACCCCTACCTTGCTTGCACAGGCCACCCAGGGCTTCAAAGGACCACTGTCTTCTCCCTCTCCTCTCCCTCCCCTCATCCCGGCTGTTGTCTTCCATCACCTCAAAGGTTGACCAACTTGAGGTCAGCAGTGCCTCAGACCATCTCTCAGCTATGCATTACATGAGGGGAATTTGGCCTCTGCCCAGCCCTACTCAACAGCCTTGCTTTCTGGCTTTCCAGTTTCCCAATCGTCATCTTCGCTTTCCTCTACTGCCTATCTGCTCTGAAACCCCACTCCCAGGAAAGAAGGTGGGGAACACATCAAGAAGGAAGGCTGCTTACTGGCAAGACATGGCATCAAGGGAGCAAAGGAAGGACTGGCACTCACTGTAGACAGGATTTAAGTGACAGCTAAAAGCAAGGTGAGTAGGAAACAGAATGTTTGGACTCAGACAAACACCACAGTAAGGTCCCTACAAACTAATAATTTACTAATGGTAAAAAAGCATTAGAACCAAAAATCCTGAGGGAAAAGGAGAAGAAAGCCTAATTAAGAGGAAGAGAATTCAAGAGTAGGAAGGAAAAACTAATTATGGTGGAGGACAGAGAGAAAAAGAAGGAATGTGGAGAGCAGAAAAAGGGGAGAGAGTGGGACTAGAACAATGGGGTGGATGATGAGGAAGACAGAAAGGAAGGAGAGCATGAGCAGGCATGGAAAAGCTGGGTTGGGGTAACAGGTAGGTTAGCAGCAGCCTGACCTGAGTTCCTCAGTGCCAGATAATAAAGGAAGGAATTATAGTGACTAACATAGTACACAGCCTCAAGGTCTGTCATTTGATTACAAGTAGAAGGGTGCTCCAAAGTCAGCCTATTTTAAAGCAGCTTTATAGCTAAGTACACTGTTGAAAAACTGGCCAGTTCAAGGGGAAAAAAAGGTTAACTTTGACCCACTTCTCACTCTCCTTACGCCTAAATACGACATATAACGCTAAATTAAGCAGCAACTTTCTCAGTCTCTGTGCTGCCTGTGAAGTCACTGGTCTAAACAAACCAGGAAGATGACACACCACAGACTGCCTGGAAACTGACCCCGATGTCTGCTCTCCCAGCACCCTCCATCCTCTCTGGTGCTGCCCACTCTGACCCTTACCTAGATCACCCTTCCCAAAGACAAGCATCACAGTGGACGCCCCAAGCCCAGAACTGAGCAGGAGGAACCAGAGGCCACAGCCACCTAAGAAACCACCCCAGCTCTCCTGTCGGTCGCCCAGCTCACTGCACCTCTTAACTGAGAACAGCCCGGGTGTGTGGGGAGTGGGGGACCTCAGGAAGGCTGACTACAGACACAAGACCCTGAGACAAGCAGCTCCCCCACCCCAAAAGCCCAGTTCCGGGTTTCACCCTCCTCTGGCCAGAGCTCTGATCCCAGCGAAGGCCTGGCCCTGCCTGGCAGCCTCAGCGGAGAGTTCCACCCTTGGCCCTTACCTCATTCAGAGTCCCTTAAGGTAAAAAGAATGTAATACGCCCCGCATTTCACACACACCCTGAAGTCCGCAGAGACCCCAAAGGAACACAACCCTACTGGGGAGCCCTGGGCAGGGAGACATTACCTGGTGCTGGGAGCCGGCCCCGGCATCCCTAGAGACGGTCTCCGCTGCAGAGCCGCACCTCTCCCCGCCCGCCCAGTTCGCACAAAGCCAAGAGTCTAACCAGCGTGGCTGGATCCGATCCAGGTGGCTCCACTGCACAGCCGCCCAGACCTGGGGTGCTGCACCCTAGCGCCTCAGCGGCACTCCACCGCTGGGCCGGCCAGCCGGAGAGGAGAAGGGGCGGGGCAGGGGGAAGGGGCGGGAGGAGCCGAGCTTCGCCTTTCTGCAAAGCAGGGCTGGGCGCCGAAGCCACCGCCTTCCCACAGTCTAGGCTGTCTTTCTGCGTCCAGGTTCCAGCAGGAGTTCCTAGGCCAGGCTCCCTGGCGCTTGTCATAATGCTGAGGGAGCTCTGGGGTGAAAGGCCACCAGTGCCCCCTGTGCTTAGTTTATATGGCTGGGCACAGAGGTGTCTTTTGCAATAACAATTCAAATCGATTCAAGATTCTGTAGATCAGATCACATGACACGGACCTCTTCCTGACCCTCCCCCAAAGTGTCTCAGGAAAAGCTAGGTGGGCCTACACCTACTTCTAAGCAAGGAAAGATGAACAGCAGGTACTACTTATGAAGGGCTACTTCTCGTGCACCACATGCTCTGTAAACCTTCTGTCCACCCACAAATGACTAGCACTGAGGCCTGCACTGGCCCCTAAGTAGGCTTCTCTCTTTTCTCTGCCATGCTTATAAGAGAAAATGTTCACAGTCTCTGAATTAACTGCACTATCCTTCACTCTACTAACCAGGCAAAGAGCAGGGTACTCATGCTACGCATTCATCTTCTGTGACACATGTCTACACTTTGATTCAAGCAAAAAAGGGCTGGGTATATAGCTCAGCACAAGGGCCCTGGGTTTAATCCCAAACTCTTCAAAACAAAAGCCATATTAAACAGTGACTAAATTTAAAAGACTTTCAAGTGCTTAAAAACATCTATTTTTTCTTCAACCAAACAAACCCTAATTCTCTCTGGGAAAGCAGTGACACAACTAAACTCAGTCTCTGTATTATAATGGATGAATTTTTAAACTTTACATAGTGCACCAATAATACATATTTAGCAGAAACTAAATCCACATTTTGAATGTTTGTCTCCCTATCCATTGATACACGGAATGACTCACTTGTGAAGACAGGCAGTGGCAATGAGCCACAGCTCTCAGGCAGCCACATGATCTCAAGAGTAAATGACTAGCAGCCAGCGAGATAATTCAGTGATCTAAAGCACCTGCTTAGGCAAGCTTAAGCAAGCTTAGGCAAGCATAGGGACCACAGTTCGATCCCCAATGCATGCTGTGCCAGCCCTGCCCCCCAGGATGGGTTGAGCCAGCCACACACACACACACAAAAAAAAAAAGAGTAAATGACTGTATTGTACAACACACTGTGATCCTACACTAGGACATTCAGTAGGTGAGATGTAGTGTACTGAATACACTTTTGACTTAAAATACTTACAATTTACAATGGTTTATGGGGAGGCATACTCTAGTCATAGGAGTGTGGCATCTGCACTAGTATTCCTAGACACCCTTAATGATTGCAGAGCCCTTGTAACACAGCTCTAACCAGGAAACTTCCAAAAAGTAGGCAGAAATCACTATTTAGTTGAAATAGAACAAGGAGGAGAGAAGTACTGGCCTGGCTTCCTCCTTTCCTTCTTCACACAGCCTTGTGGAGCTCAGTGGCCACCTTGTAAGAAGAACAGGGCTGGAAGCAAATACTCTAAGGCTCACAGAACTGAAGAAAAAGAATCTGGATTCCAAATGATATTTAAGGGGCTGGGGAGATGGCTCAGTGGAATAAGCACTTCCCTAGCAAGCACAAGGGCCTGAGTTCAACCCCTGGTTCCGCAAAAAAAAAAAAAATAATAATAATAATAATAAAGTTCCAAATTATATTTGAGAAAATGAGAGTACTGTACCTAAAACCATGCCAGCTTCCAATGATACATCCACTGCAGCTTGTGTGCACTAGTTCACACCACTGGTATAACCTATTTCAAAAGCGGCTTTCAGATGCTTACACATATAAAAATACACAGATAATGTAGGACAATAGTAATCATCAATAGGATGCAGGTGGTAATGCAGAAGAAAACTGCAGCACAGTACTGACATCTGATAATAATAGTAGCTACTGTAATTCATGGGAAAATTTTGCTCTGAGCATCCTGGAAGCCAAACCAAAATCACAAGGAAAGTAGTCCAATTGACCACCTAATCCAACACTCACTGAGGGAAGTGTTTCGGCTTGGCAGAGATGCAATAGTTCATTGCAGTGGAAAATACAAAAGCAACAAGAGCAAGAACTAGAGGAAGCCTCTTTTCTTCCCTTGTACTGTATGCAAGCGGCCCACCCTACAGCACGCATAGCACTCACATTCCCAATCTCAGCACTAGACAATGAACCAATTACGAGCTACAGATGTAGTTGCCCCCTAGAAAGCCTGCCCCATGACCACATAAGGTTTTGGGGCAGAGTATCCAGACACAAACCCTAACATTCACTACACTATTTCTGATCACTGCCATTTCTAGGCCAAGAATTCAGCTTCCGTGCAATAGCTACTCGCACCAATGCCACTCCAGGGCTGGGAACCTTGTAGGTGGTACTACTGCTTTTGCCTCCACAAGGAAAACATTAACCCTCCCACCCCCTGCTTTCTTTTCCCCTATGTCATTAAGTGCTCAGTGCAAGTGTAGCATGGGCACACTGGGTTGGTAAAACCGATGTCACTGCCTGGGCCCTCAAAGCAAGGAAACTGGGAAACGAATACCTAAGTTTTATCCCCTTTAGGGTATTGCACCTTTACCACTAATGAGCTCATGAAATGGAGAACACCAAATTTCACGCAGTAAAAAAAGCAAATGACAACTGCCCATTTCAATTGTCTTTCACTTATACCTTTCCTTCCCATAAATGAATTGGTTTTTAAAAATGTTTCTGTCATGGCTGAGGGGTACAGCCCAGTGATAGACCATGTGCCCAGAAGGCAAAGCTCTAGTCCAACATATCACAACTAACTCTAACAGACTGCTGTGGTGTGGGGCTTCTGCAAGGTGAACAATACAATACACATTTTTAAAGATTATTTTATAATGAATCACCCAAAGAACCTTACACAAAGAGGGCAGGACATCTGTCCACACACTAAAGACCAAAGAATTCAGCGCAGGGCCTGGATCCCATTATCTTGCGTGAGTCCAGCTGTAAGCCAAGAGTCCCTAACAGTGCCTTCCACAAGTCCAGCTGGAGGCCGACAGCCCACAATGTCTCATGCAGGCCTGTTTCATGGATCTGCACTAGAAAGGCCCAAAGGTCAGTGGTGAAATCTAGAAAGATTATGCCAGTGGGATGAAGGATCTATGCCAGCAGCCTGAGAGATCTGCACTGCAGCCATGAAACAACACTGAAGAACCAGAGCTGCCCTGAAAAATGCCACAGCCATCCTCAGCAACAGTGAGGTCCTGAGCTCCTCCAGTGATGAGGAAGCTAAGTTCCCATCAGGAAAGCCAACATGACAAGCTTCTCTAGGAGACTAAACTGTGCACCATCTTCCCCCGCTGGAGCCAGGAAGAGCTGCTCAAGGTGAGGACCGGAGCTCCCTAAAAGTGAACTATAGCCATTCTCAGTGCGAGCCCTGAGCTCCTCCTCCAAAGAGAATAGCCAAGTTCATCAGGAAAACCAGCATGACAAGGTCCCCCAGCAGAGTAGCCTAAGAGAGAGCCAGCAGCTCCAACAGCTTCTCCAAACAGCTTCCCTAACAGCCTCTCTTCTTCCCCAGTTCTGCTTCATGCTGTTGGCAACACCTCTCAGGTGGCCTCTCACACCCAGCAATGTGCTGGTTCATTCAGCTGGGCTTAACAAGTTGACCACCAGTTGGCAATCCACTACACAAACTAAAAATGCTCTCAGTGCTAGCCAGATAGCTCAGCAGACTGAAGCACCTGCTTAGACAGATGCAGGAACTGGGGTTCAATCCCCAGCCTGCCATGCCAGCCCTGCACCCAGGGCACGCTGAGATAGTGACTAAGACTGGGCATGGTGGCATGCACCTGTAATCTCAGCTCTTAGGAGGCTGAAAACAGGAGAATCACTATGAGTTGATCTGTGTTTTGAAACCCTATCAACACTGTACTAAATACAAAAAAAAAAAAATTTTTTTTTAAATAAAACTCTTGCCAGTTCTGCAAAAAGAGAATATAAAGTATTATTATTTACTACATCCTCATGTAAAATTCTGAGGAATTCATGTCTTATTTGTTTAGTGGCTTAAGTACAGGTAAGTATAGATACAGTATCCCTTACCTGAAGTACTTGGAACCAGAAATGTTTCAGAAAGTATTTTTTTTTCAATTTGTGAAATATTTGCATGTGATGAACTATCTCAGGGAGGGGACCCAAATTCTCTTACATTTCATCCACATTTTATACATGGAGCTTGAAGGTAATTTTATATAATATTCTTAGCATATCTCTTGGGTTTTCTTATCTGTTACTTCTGCCTAGACACCCTTTTCTGCCCCCTGCCCCCAGGGGAAAGCATGAACACAGTTCCCCACTACCACAAATTATGCAGTCAGGCTGCCCACATGTGGGGAAGTCACAGAGGTCAGCACATGTGGAGAGTGAGGGACAAGCCTCACCCTGAAAAAGACACCTTCAGGATCACAGTATCTCCCCTGCCAGGTAAGTATGGAAACACCCTTGTCTCTTACTATACCCTTTTGTGTCCTGACAAACTCATCATCCTCAGATGTCATCTCAAACATGCCATTTCTAATGCAGTCTTCATCCAGAGGCTTGAGTAAGTCCTCACCATTAGGGTCTTATGTCAGCTCACGAAAAGGTTAGCATTTTATTTACCTCAGATGTCTTATATCTCCAGACAGACTACAAGTTCCTTTGTTTAGGAAATGTTCTGTTCATTTCATTCTTTAGATATCATTCAAAGCCTGATGCATAGGAAGCTCTCTATAATTGTGTTTACTGAACCCAAATAAAATGCATTATATATGATTTGGCTCAGCCATTCAATTTCCATCTTGCCCTCACTCATTTTACTCCCTAAGATACATCTTATTTCAAGATTGCCTTAAATATCTCTTCTAAATATTTTAAATGTATTTGAACAAGTGGCTTTTAAAAAATGTGACAATAAATTAGCTTTTTATAAGCTCCCAACCAATTTGGACTGCCAATGTTAAAATACTTTAGACATACTTCAGGTACACACACACACACTTTCTTGCTACTGAAATCTTCCTTCTCATTTTAAGTAAGTTTATGCTCTAACTATGGTATTCAAGTAGGTCAGCCCCACTGGGTATACAAGATAATTACAGAAAAGCAACTTCTGTGAAATATGACAGTTACAAATACCTGCACTTATGAACAATGACCAAGACATTCACACCCATCACATGATTTAATTCTTACATACAATCTGTTTAGACTTATCCTCACAAGTAAAACACATTTCCAAGGCCATGTGCTGCTCCCTCTGGGACCATGCCCATCGCTGTGCCTCTAAGCCAACCCTTGTCACACACACATTTGTTGTATCTCTTCTTATTTGAATGGATCATCTATTATCCTTAGTGAAGTACAAGCAGCTTAAGGGAAAAAACAGACCTAGCTCAAGGAAAATCACAGTAATTCTTGACAACTGCTAAACAAACAAACCAAAGTGAGTTGAGAACACCTGACTCAGCATCTCCATTTTGATGAAGTAGAATCTGAATGACTTTCCCAACTTCTACCTATGACTATCATCACAGTATACTTGGCTCCCCACTGAGGGCCTTTGTGCCACACTGCTTTCTCCCAGGACTAATTGTATGTATCAAAGGAGGATTCTCAGCTTAGGAGTCAGAAGTCTCTGTATTCAGACATGCCATTACTTCCTGAACACAAATTCCTCATTTATCAAACAGGAACAATCATACTCTTTTCTAAGCATACTGTGAAGAATGCACAAAGCAGTGTCAGTAAAGTGTCTTGAGAATGTGAAATTATCCACTAGATTAGAGACAAACGCTTAGGTTGATGATTTCACAGACAATGCATGGTTAATACCAGTCTATTCAAGGAAAACTGTATCACTGCTCCTAACAACAGAACTCTTAAAAACCCGATTTTCATGCTTGCATTTCACAGATGATGAAAATGAGAGAGGTAGCTTAATGTTTGGCAAAGATTGCAAATTTAGTAAATACGGAGCTGGAATTAGGATTCCTATCTACCACAGCCTAAGTAGTTTCCTATGCTGCTTCCCAAGCAATTATAGAATGCTAGCTTTTATTCTTCATTTCAATTACTACTAAGCTTAGGTCAAATCAAGTAAAAGTTACATCTTCACTTAATTCTTGTGGAAGCAAATATACTGATATCTGATCTCAATTTTGAAATTCTTTTTAACTGTACTGAAATCCTGACAAGAAATGTAGAAGTGAACATTCATTTTTTTACCACTCACTATGATTATGAAACATAAAACACCAGGCTTTGAAATCAAATAGTTCAAACTTAGGATGGAAAAGAAAGCCTAAGGGCCAGGGAGATGGCTCAGTAGAATAAGCACTTGCCTGGTAAGCACCAGGGCCTGAGTTCAATCCCCGGTTCACAAAAAAAAAAAAAAAAAAAAAAAGCCTGGACAGAGGCCTGGAGAATGAATAAGCAAACAAGAAAAGTCCAACATGCTGCAATAGAAGGACTAAGTGGGGCTGGCAGTGAGACCTAAAAATTACAGTTTCTCTTTTTCCTCCTCCTCCTCAAACGCCTCCGCACCCTGCAAGGAACCTGGCCTCAGAGGCTTCCATTCTCCATATGGCTCATCTCCTACACAGGCAGGAACAGTGCAGACTAAGTCACTGAGTAGGTACACAACTCTCCTTCGCCTCAATGCCTCTGCAAAGACTGACTGAATGACAAATGGCTGTCAGATGACATGCAGTCATAATGCTGGCCTTCAGATATTCGGGCCAGGCTTTTTGGTAGGGTGATATAGGTGCTATTATTTGCAGCTTTAAGTACTCATGTGCCTATTGTCAGGAATTCTTCTTTTTGGGAAATATAGAAAGAAAAATTTAAAGACCTCTTTGGAACTCAAAACAAGGAGCGAACAATGTAAATACAAACTGTTCTCGTAAAGAGCACTGGCAGAGGGGAGACACCTAGAACTGGTGGTACCCTCCCTGAACTGAGAGCCTCTCAGACCTGGGGAGGCTCATGGACAGACTCCAAGCACAGCCATGGACTCATCCCTGCAGGTGCTTCACTGCCCAGGATTCATCCCCTTGACATGGATCATCATGCTTCTGTGAGTGTCTGCTGGATGTGATGCTTTGTTGTGTGCACGTAAAAAGATGCCAATGAATCAGAGGAAACCATTTGTAAAGAAAACCAAGAAGAACAAAATAAGTATTCCATCAACAATAGGGGGGAAATCAGTCCTCACTGTGAAAGCCAAGAGGATTCGCTCAGACTCCTTCACTTCACTGACACCCTTTTCATGGCAGCAGGCCCTAGCACCCACACCAGATGTGTGGACCACCTGGGCGACTCTCCCTGAGGAGGAGCAGCTGCCTCCATTCTGGCTGATCCGGCCCTACTGCCACATACGGGTGTGTGCAGAGCCACACGATTAGTCCAGCCAGGTGCTGATGTGAGCAACAGCCACAGTGCTGGATGCCCCACTCCCCATGGCTCCCGAATACAATGTGTGTGAGCTGAGGCAGGAAGGAGAGCAAGCTGTCAGCTAGGACTAGCCTGGAGTAAGAGGCAAGGACTTCCCAGGGCATAAAGATCACATATCAGGGCTGAAGCGCTGACCCCAAAACATTACCTGCTTTCACAGCTGTGTCATGTGGACTGCTCCTTCTGCACATCGATCTCTGTATACTACAGAGGTGATGTCAGGCCTCCTAGCTGGTGGCACTCACACACTTACCAGCAATTCTCGAAGTCACTCTTCCTCAAGCCACGTCTTTCTTCATGAATTAATAGAACTTGGGTTCAGCCCTGGATTGAGACCTTTGTTATGATTAGCCATCACTGGAGCTGGACTTAGGACCCCTGCGCTCCCCCAAACTACAAATGTGCCTTAGTGTCTATATTCTCGACATGAGTTGCACTGGAAGTGGAAAATTGGAATTAACTCCCTAGCATTCCAATCACTTCTCCATGGGATTGCAGACACAAACTTCCTGGGCTTCAACAAGGACCAGAAAGGGCTCTCCATAACCAGACTCTTACACTAGGACTCGAAGGGATTTCTGTCAAATAACAAAGAAGTTACCTAAGCTAGATGGAAAAGCAGTAAAGGCTAAAAGCTAGAGCAGTTGGGCACGGTGGCTCACCCCTGTAATTCCAGCACTTCAGAGGCTAAGGAAGGAGGACTGCTGTGGGTTCCAGGCCAGCCTGGGCCACCTGATGAGTTCAGGGCTAGCCTGAACTACATAATGAGACTCTGTCTGAAATAAATTTATTTTAAATTTAAATTAACTAAATGAAATGTAGGGTGTAAATGCACACACTGAGCATGGCTTGTGTAAAATGTTTACAACCAAATGTATTCTCAAATTTCAAATTTTTTTGAGATTTACAGTATTTTCCATATACCTAATGAGATATTCTAGGGATGGCACCCAAGTTTAAACATGAAATTGATTTATGTCTCATATATATCATATGCAGATATTATGAAGATAATTTTATATAATTTTTTAATGCACCTATGTTTGGCCTACAACCCATCACATAGGTCAGAGGCAGAATTTTCTACCTGTAGCAATATATCAGTACTCTAAAACTTGAAGCACCTCAGATTTTAGATTTTTGGATTAGGGATATCTAACCTGTACAAAGAACAGCCATAATTAGAGTATAAGGTATATAGAAGAACTAGGGGGAAAATATGAAAGATATAATTTGGATCAGAGTTTTAGGTGACCTTGAATGCCAGCCTATAAAACTTGAAATTTCTTCTATAAGCAAAAAACTACTAAAAAGTTTTTGTGGAGAAGTCACATGATTTCACTTAGCTCCCCCCCCCCAATTTACATTCTAGAAAGGTAATTCCACCAGAACAGAAACCAGGTAGAAAACTACAGCATTGTAATAGTCTAGTTAAGACAAGCTGGGGCTCAGGGTGTACCATAACTCTGAAGCAGAGTACCTGCCTACCATGTGTGAGGCTCTGGATTCCAGATGAAAGCAGCCCAACTTTGTGGCCAGGGCCTATGCAGAGTGAACTCCTAATGTGGGAAAAGGCAGGGCAAGGTAGCTTGTTAAGAAGGAGGAAAGCCCGAGCAGAGTGAGACGGAACTCCACAAAAGCACTAAGAAGTAGGCTAGTACAGGATATCACAGCAGAAAGAATCCACACTGGGAAGGGACGGGCATGGCTTACACGTCAAGCCAAGCACAGTGAAGTTCTTCTGGACAGCAGGTGGACAGTGTGTTGAAGTCCAAGCAGGAGAAGTAGGACACGGTGAGAAGAGTCTGCCATGGAGTGACAAAACCTCATTTCCTCGCTATTATTGCCCCTGGCAGCAGCAATAGTGTAATGAGTGTACTTAGCAGCCAGATTTTGGATATGAAACACCATCTAACACTAAAAGAAACCAGAGGTCTTTGGCGAAATGGGTGATCAAAGGCTGGTAAGAGAAAATTCATTATGAACATAGAACATCAGGTTGGGCCAGAAAGCTAGGAAGTATTCAAAGAATGACACAGACATGTCAAAAGTGAACGCCAACTTGGAGAGCTTACTAGCCAAATTAGAGACAATCTGCGTATGAAAACAATAATGCTAGCAATCTTTTATTAGCCACTGAATAAAACATGTCCATGCAGCTAGAAATAATATACTGAAAATCTGGCAAGGAAAGGGTTATTTCACACAGTATGACCCTAAAAAATGCATACTAATAAGAGGAGTGACCTTACGTAGGTAGCGTGGTCCAGCAGACACCATTTAAGCAAGTTACTATCGCGAACACCAACAATAATGAGACCAATTAAAACCACCACAGCTGAAAGCATGCAAGAAGAACTTGATATCAGTTCTGTAACATTTCCCTCCAAAGAAGGAAACCAGTGTGACATTCTGCAAAATATCTGAAATACCCATTAGTCTACAAAATGACTAACCTGTAATCTTCAAAAGTGTCATGGTTATCAAAGTCAAGGGAAGACTGAGGAGCCAAACAAGACTCGGAACCTGAAGTGTATGCACCATGTAATCCTGAACTCCACACTTTGCCATGAAAGATACAGAGGAAGTGCGATTGCAGGACTGAGCCTGAGGAGTCTAGGTGGCAGCAATGCACCAGCACCTCGTTCAGATGATTCTTCCTCTGCAGGAGGGATTTGGAGGCTGATGAAACACCAGGTCAGCAACTCATTTTCACATGGTAGAGAAAAATTTAAAAAAATTTTAATGAAAAAGGAAACAGATAATGATCTGGAATAAGACAGTTAGTGGGCATGGCAAAGAAATTATTTTTGTAGGTTTAGACAGCCACGCAAAAAGTTACAGATGAGGCTAGACTTTGAGCCTCAAATTTCCTTTCTTCGATATATAGCTTATGGACTTCCAAGGAAAATTATTTTCTAAGAATTAGAATCTTTTGTATCTAGTAATGATGAAATGTTAGGGGTCTGGAATGAGAAAGAGGAGGTGACAAACCCTCGAGTCTTAGAGGATGCCAACACCCAGACACCCCTACTTGATAAATATAAACACAGTGCTGAAATAGGGACTCCTCCTCCAGAGCTGCTTGACTCACTGAGTCTCAGTCGTAGATATGTCCAAGGAACCAGCGTCTAAACTAGTCTCAGACCTGGCTGGGCTGTAGGAATAATGATAACTATCAGCAACAACAATTCTTACCCTTTCTTAAGATGAACCAACGTGACTTCCAAACCAAGGAGCAGAAGATCTCTTTATCAAAAATACACAAAATGTAATACACTATAAACTCAAGTTAGATCCAACTCTGATTCCTAACTCTACCCCACTGGGCTTGGTTACTGTCTCTGAACTAGAAGCTCTCAATTATACAGTAGGAATAACTGTTGTGAAGTCAACATTAAGAAAATGTTTCAAGCCGGGTGTGGTGGCACATGCCTGTAATCCCAGCACTTGGGAGGCTGAGGCAGGAGGATTGTTGTGAGTTCAAGACCAGCTTGAGCTACAAAGTGAGCTGAAGGACAGCCTGAACTGCATACTGAGACCCTGTCTCAAAAAGACATTTAAAAAAAAAAAAAAAAAAAGTTTCAAG